>CADDXX010000097.1:1278606-1362321 GCA_902810485.1 Alauda arvensis
CATCTCCAGCATTCATTGTGCTTCAGGTTCATTGCCCCAACACAAAAAGCAACATCAACTCAGTCAAGCTGCTCTGTGAACCCATGGCTCCTGGCAATCCTGCATTAGTCCACCCTCTTCACATCCACATGAAGCAATTTGTAGGCCTGAACTGCTTCCCCAAAGCCACTCAAGGGAATCACCAGCACCAGCTGCTAAGTTTTACTTCCTTTGAATTCTCCTTGCAAATTAATCTCAACCAAGCTTTAAGAGGCCATGAAAACATACCAATTTCAAACACTGCTTGAAGCCTAAGGAAAAAGAGTCTCCTAGCACTGGAAATGTTCATCACTATGAACCAAATTAGTCCAGCTTCAAGGCTTTGATGAGAAATGCATTATCTGCACCAACTTCTCTCTCTGTCTCCAAGAAGTTTGGCCACACCTGTGACACACGTATGAGATGAGAGGAACCTTTGTATGATACTTGGAGCCAAATCCTGTATCTCAGCCTTGGAAACCACATGTCCAGGTATCCATCAAGATGGATRGTGGTCATGGCATGGGTTTTCAAGTGGGGGCTGAAGAGTCAGGAATTGGATATAATGCAGCCCACTGTGGGCTTTTGTGCACTGTGTACACAAAACAGATATGGGCAAGACCTCATCTCCAATAAAACATCAAGCTGCCCAGAGCCAGTTTGAGGCTGAGACCTAACACAACTCCTATTCCCACCAGGAAAGGGTACAGGAAGGGCTTTGCTACAGCTACTCAGCTACTACTGTTTAGACCTCAATGCTTCAGAAAATACAGCCTGTAAGATTTCTCACCTCTAATAAAGTCTGAGCACTTCTGGCAAGCATCAGTGCTAAGAGGAAAGCAGTGATACAACTAATATTGCTGCTCTTCCAGCTCTAAGATCCTAAGAATCCTCCTTCTCAAGCTTGTTGCCTTTATGAGGATCCCTTCATAAGCTCTTCCTTTGTCTGGGCTGAACACACTTTCCCTGGCTTCTGCATGACAGGCTCCCYACTTCTCTGAGAGCACTAGCAGCCTTTATTTGCACTTGCTTTAATCAAAATCGTGCCTGAGTATAGAGGTCAGAGCCACACACAGGACTCCAGGTCTGACTCATGCTCCTTTTGTGCAAAAGTCCTCTCTTTACAGAAAATCCATGACTCAACGTATCTTTTTTTTTTTTCCATGGCAATGCCATCCCACAGGCAATTCACACTGCCCACTTTTTCTCATCCTGTTCCTGCTCCTGCTATCCCAGCCCTCAGGGATATCCATCTCTCTCTGCTGTCCTGTGCCAACAAAGGGTTCCAGAATAATGACATCAGGGTAGGACACCAACATAGGATGGAGCATTTCATGTCCCCAACACTGCATTTCACTTTTGCAAGACAATCCAGCCTTGATCCCCCTTTCATTTATCAGTATCCAAGCAAATTCTGAACTGAATCCCTGACATAAACACAGTTCTTTCACTTCCCCTGTCTAAAAATCAAATTATTGAAGTATAATGTGCATTTCCYATTTATCCCCCATCYTTAARGAAAAATGTTCAGCCCTTGGCATAKCAGSATACTACTGTAGCTGTCTGGGCCACCTAATTCCATGCATTTAAGTCCAGGCACTGTATTTCTCTTYCTCATACTCAGATCCTCCCAAATTCAGAACGTTTATGAGAAATTGCCTGCACAGGGGCCTGTCACCACTTCTCTGAGCTTTGAGAAACTGACTGTCTGCYTAATTTCCCCTAAACACACTTGAGAGCATTCAGATCATTCAGGGTGGTTTTCCACCTTCTGGAGTGTCATCGTTACCCACTGTGTCTTGCTGATCCTCGTTAACTCCCACTCCTTTCCCAGATTGTCACCATTTCTTTTTTTGATTCTGTCAGGCAACTGTACATTGCTGCACAAGCTTACCCCTCACGACCCCAGCATACAGTGAGCTGAGAGATCTGCCTGTGCCTAAAGACAGCCTCCAGGATTAGGTCAGAGGTGTGCACCCAGCACCTCAGTCTACCTTGTAAGATAAAAACTGGGAAAGCAAGAGACTGAACCCAAAAATCAACTGATTTAACTTATTGAGTGTGGTAACCTTAGGAAGCAAAATGCCCACCTAAGAGGCTTAGGCCATAAATTAAAAAACTCTCCCATGACTAAGACGGTCAACTCAGCTACCAGCACCACCAACCACTGCCAAGATGGGAAGATCATTAAAGGTTTTCACCACAAAAGTCTACATGCCAGAAGAAACATGAAAGGTAAAGAATTTCTCCAAATAATAGTTTGAGAAACCTCCATGCTGAATCATACAAGGCAGTTATTACAAACTAACAGAGCTGTTTTCAGATTTAATTTAGCAAAGTTTACCCTCCTAAACGGTATTTCAAACTGCTTTTAAAATGTATGCCAAGTGGCTACAGGATGTTCACCTTGCTCTATCAAGTRACTAATGAGCATGATGCTTTCCCTGAACATTTGTCTGTAGAAATGGTAAAAGACACAAGCATACTGATTTCCTGATGGCCACTGGACAGCAGTAACCCTTGGTCACTGATACTCAAGTCAGGTAAGCAGGACCAAAGTCACACCTGCACCACCATGTCAGCTGCAAAGTCTCATTTTCTTTCAAGGTAGAAAGAAATCCCAACTTCCTTTGATTCCCAGCAAGGCCAGGACAAATGGACTCAAAGACAATGTAAAAGACACTTACACAACCGGTTGGGGTTGATATGTTGTTTCAGGAGATCAATGGAGCCAAGGCTGACAACAAGACGCCTTCCAAACCAGAATGAGACCAGTGGCCCATATTTCTCATGAAGGTTGACAAGAAACTCATGTAAACTGCTGCTGACAATGATATCTGGCAGGTTGCCATCCCTGAGAAACACAGAGGATATGTGGTCATGAATAGCATCCTCTGCCAATGCCTAACTTTATCAACGCGGAGACGGAAACCACTTACTTTTCATCAGTTGGAGCCAGCCCAGGGATACCTGATGCTTGCCGAGATGCCTAGAGTAAAAGGATATGCATCATTCTACATGAACTTCACATTTTATACAGGTCCCACAGCTTTCCAGCAGGAGACATGAATTTTCCACATCAATACCACTACACTACTTACAAACATGAAACAGAAGCTGGATATGCTACATCTGCAGGCTTTAAACGTGCTAAGCCGATAAACCTCSAGTGTGTGCCTAGTGCCACTGGCTAAACCAGGATTATTCATTTGGTTAGATGAAAGATGTCTGCGTAAAGACTTAAAGGGTCAAGTTTAGGATTGCAATGTGGGATCTTACACAGAGATTTGCCCCGGAGGCCTGCAAAAACGCAAGGCGAGCAGACCGCGCCTTTGGAGAGCGGGATTCACTCCCGGAGCACGCAGAGCAGGAGGAGTGCGGGGGTGCGCTATGCCGGGAACGCCCAGCCCCGCAGCTTCTCCCGCAGGCCTGTGCCACGTCCCGCCCGGCCCCAGGAGCAGGGGGCGTGGGACGGGCCTGGGGCTGCCCCAGCCCCGCGGCCCTCACTCCCCGCCCGCCTGCACCGGGGGCCGGGCCGGGCCGAGCAGCCCCCGCCGCACGGCCGGCAGCATTACCGGGTAGAGGTAGAGCACGGCGCCCACGAGGATGAGCAGGAAAGTGACGGCGAAGATGGCGAAGTCCAGCATGGCCGGGGCGGTGGAGCGGCGGCTCGGCCCCACCCCGGGGCCGCCGGCGGGGCAGGAAGGGGCGGACCGGGCTGGGCCGGGAGCACGGCTCGGCTCGGCATGGGGGGCCCGCGGCGCCTGCTGCTCATCTCCAACTCCACCCTGCACGGAGGGGGGTACCTGGGCCACTGCCAGCAGCACATCCAGAGCTTCCTCGGGCAGTAAGTGCCTGCGGGGCTGCGGGAGCCCGGCCCCCGCCTCCCCCGCGCCCACCGCTCTCTCCCCTCTCCCAGGAAGGTGAAGCGGGTGCTGTTCATCCCCTACGCCCTGCACGACCGCGACGCCTACGCCCGCACGGCCAGGGAGAAGTTTGAAAGCCTGGGTAAGGCCGGCCCGGCTGCTGCGGCCACGCCGGTGTGCCCGGGGCTGCCGGGCCGGCACCGGGCACGGGAAGCGGGGTGCGGGCACGGAGCGCCCCRGGACGGCAGCGCTGCAGCCCGGCTGCACACGGGCTGGGTTGGGCTGCTGCGGTACGGGCAGCCAGGGCACCGAGCAGCAGGGGTCGGCTGCGGACTGCTGCCTGGAAGGAGATGTTTTAGAGGCCTCCAGAAGAAAATCCTGCTGCAAAACRCTTCTACCCACCCCAGGGAGGAAGATTTTATCCCTAATCATTAAGTGGCATCTTTTTATCCTTAATCACATGAAGGTACATTTCTTCCCATGTATCTTAAACCTTTGCTTAAGCTGTGCAACCACTGGTGTTAAGTGAAGACCATTACTTAAAGCACATCATGGAGCCAGACAGTTCCATGATGGACAGCAGCTGAACTTTGCTTGGAGCAAAGATCTCTGCAGAGTAGCCTACAGCAAGAYCTCCACCTAGTATCTCTCACTGTTGAAGGTAACTTTGGACTCGTTAGTGTAGAAATAATCAGTGCTCATATCCCTGGGCAGCACACTTTGCTCCTTGACTTGCAGGAAGACTGCTGCTATCMAATACCTCTGTTCCTCTGTCTCTCWAGACACTTCCTGTACTCASTGAAMCCCAGCAAGGCACAKCTATTGAAGTCAGACATTTTGACAGAAACAATACTCATATCAGGTATTTGCACAAGCAATGCTAGAACCAACACATCCTGTCAGACTTCAGCACAGCCAAGCTGAGGACTAACAGCTTTTTCCTTATTTTCTAGTTACSTGGTAATGCTCAGCAGGATGTTGTGCCTCGGCCTGCACCTGCTGAGTGACATGCTCTGCTCCTAGACACTGAGTGCATATATCCACAAAACAAACGTTTCCTTTGGTACAGCTGGATGCTGAAGCCTTGCACTAAGTACAAGTACACTCTGTTTTACATTGTAGAGTTCTCTGAAATTTCCCTGGTTGAGACATTTGGCTCAGGGAATGACTGAACATATCACATTCTTCCTCCAAACTGACACAGCAAAGGTAAATGCTTTTTCATTTAAGGTTATGGGCTGGACAGCATTCATGAATCTCATGATCCAGTGGAAGCTGTAAGGAAATCTGAAGCAATATTTATTGGTGAGTTTTACTTCTTACTCCCCACTGAAAGTTCATACAGGGCACTGGACTATTCTTGCTCAGAGGTGGCACTGAAGACCAACAATTAAGCCGTTAGGCCTAGTAATTAGAAACTACAGAAGACAGTACTTGGGAGCCCTACGACCCTAAATTTAGTTGTGGGCTGGGAAGTAATTTTATTAATGGAACTTTATCTCCAGTAAATTTCAAAGTATTATTTTGAACAGTACCTCAGTGTTAAAACATCWTAACAGCTGTATCATCACTTTAGCAAGCTCCAGAAGTTCTAGTYCTAATACCACAGTCCTGGGTATTGGAAGAGAGGTCACTATCAGACAGTGGTAGCCTCAAAAGGACAACTCAGGGCATGCCCATGGCCTGCCCAATGACCATTCTTCTGAAGCTTCTGGTTTTACTGCTTCTCAAAGCAGAATACTGCCCTGAATAGAGCATAGAACTCATTGCACCTGCCAAGTTTGTAAAGGCTTCAATTAAAACTGATGGTGAAAGCATGTTAAATAAGCTGAACTTTCTTTCTGCAGGAGGTGGGAACACGTTCCGTCTCCTGAAAGCTCTTTATGACAACAGTCTGATACATGAGATCAGGAAGAGAGTTCTTGAGGTAAAACTACAGATTCTGGCCAAGTCTGAATGACAGGATCTCATGCATGAGTTTCTGTTCAGACAAATCCCAGCTGATTCTGCATTTTTGTCTCTAATATACTTCAAATGTCAAACCATGTCAAACAACCTGGTGAACTGAAAACCATGGCCCAATAACGCTGTCATTGAGTCACTGAAAAGACTTAAGGTCAGCAGTCTGCCTTCCTAGAGCAGTTTTCTAGATGCTGGATTGCAAGACCTTGGGATGTACAATGCTACACAGAACCCTAGAAGTAAATCCCTCAAAATACCAGTCAAAAGACCAGTGCAGGATTTAATCTATATCCAGTAACCCTGTTTTTCAGCTTGAGATGTCCACTTCATATCTTGTAGATATAGATATGTCAATGTTGCAGGTTGTCTGCTAATAAATTGGTGACAAAGTTAAATCCATACATACCTTTTAGACAGTGTCCTGTTGATGTTGAAAATCATGTAATTTTTCTATCTCCTTGGAAMTGAAAGGTGTGAGTGCCATTGAGCCCCTCTGGGCAGCAGCACCAGTCTAGCTGGTAAATCTCATGAGGCACAGCAAAGATACACCRTCTCTGGAGAAGAACAGAAGCAAGGTGTTCCCTAGCAATGTAGCATTGCAAATGATTTATGCAGAKTTATACAAGCCATGGTAAGGCCAGCTGCCAAGAATAAAGGTTAGCTAGGCTTATCTTAATATACAGAAATTCAATGCCTGTTGTGAGAATGAAAGCCAGAAAATGTCCAAATACCAGTTAAGTCTGGATACCTACTTGTTTATATTACCACCAGCTGGCTCAAGACAGCTCTATTTTTACAAATTGTTCAGTATTACCTGTATAGTTGCMTATTTGTGTGGYATTCTTTTATGTCAAGCATAGTACTCAGTCCTAATACCTAAACAGTGCTAAACTGGTCATGGTACTGGTAAGTTGATGTTGTGACAACACTGCACTGAGCTTTCAATRGTCTGCTCTCTTCAGAAGCTAGTTAAAAGCCAGTTCAGATATTTCCTGTAACTGCAATAGAGGCAAGTCTTTCCTCTTAAGAGCAAAGTGCAACATTCATTGAGAGCCTGGCCAGTTCTCTCTTGGGTGGTCACAGAGTTGTGAGTACAAGGCAGGCAGCAGTTCCCTGACACAGAGAAGCTACTGCCCACCTCAGAACCTGAATCCTTGTTCTGCTTTTCACCAGTAAAGTTAGCAGTGAGATGAGCTAGAAGGATGAAGTCTGATCTAACTGATGAGTCTCTGAGATTGATAGAAGGTGCTATGAAATTGAGTTCCTAGTTGTGATACTGCAGACTGATCATTGCTTTTGTCTTTCAGGATGGGATTCCTTACATGGGATCCAGCGCAGGAACCAACGTTGCTACTGTCAGCATCAATACCACCAACGACATGCCAATTGTCTATCCACCTTCCCTGCAGGCTCTAGGATTAGTTCCTTTTAATATTAACCCCCACTACCTGGACCCAGACATTAAAAGAACTCACATGGGTGTAAGTAAAGCACACCAGAACTAGCACAGTAACCAGGGTGTGGAGGAGTAAAAATAGCATGCAGTTTTGAGGCCTTACAAAGCTACAGAATGTCAAACAGCTGCTCCCTAGAGAAATGGAAATGCCAATGAGGCAGTAACAATTTACTTCCCYCTAAAACTTAACTTTGCTTGGGAAGAGGAGTTGGCAACTCCTCAGTATTACTGAACCAAGTGTTTTTCAAACAGAAGCTCTGCAGTGTCTGAAATGCTGTTGAATGCTTGAAATCTGGCACGGAATGAGGGAATTAAAAAAAAAACCAAAAGATAAACCTGAGGYGTTAAGATGCAAAGCACTGTGGTTCTGGAAAGTTCTGTCTTACCTGCTGGTTGGGAAGACCTAATTTAAACATAGATTAAGAGGTTTAAATACCTGAAAGTCTGAAGAAATGATCAGAACAGGGACATCTTGAGATTCATAGAGTTGTTGTGTAAGACAATACCTGGGCACTGGTGTCCTTGCAGGGAGCACAGCCTGTAATGTCCAGTACAGAGCAAGCACATGCACTGTAGCTGAAAGAAAAACACTTCAGCCATCAAGCACAAAGACAGATTATCATACAGTGGGGAGGAGCTCCTTCTTGAATAGCATGTCAGSTAATTCCTCAGGGAACAGTCTGTGTGGTGCATCTTTTAACAACCTAAATGCTTTCCACCTTGTAATCAAAATTCCATTGTTAGAGGAAGTACTAAGAATTAGGRAACAATGAAGAGATGGTGGATGGATGTGTTTCTAGAATTTAGATGAAGTTGTAGGTATTCATCTAATCAGCTTGTCACTAGATAAGCAGGCAGTCTTTTCCCTATAAATAACTTTTGCTCTTTCAGAGGAGGCTGGAAGCTCTGTGCTGTACCAAGTCCCTGCTGTGTTCCTCTGTTTTTATCTCTTTACTGCTGTTCAGTTCAGCAGCAAGCCTTGGGAAACATGACAGAGCTGTTCACAGAAGGAAATTCACTAATACCTACTTGAAGGCAAACAAGCAAATACTTCATCACTGAAAATCCATGATTCACTACTCTTTCACACAGGTGGCATCTCAGGCATTTGCTTCTACCACCTTCCTGACAGTATTAGTACAATCTCTGCATACAGAGATAGTACTAATTAAAAAAAAMCCCATGGATGAATTGAGTAGAAGTAAGTTTTAAGGCTTTTCAGGGTTGGGACTGTGTGAATTCTATTTGATCAACCTGCAGTAAATTGCTGCTAGTGATGAAGGTTAAAACACAGATCTATTAGGAGTCAATCTTGCCATCCCATTCTGCTTGAGGGGAAGTGCCTGCTTTGTTTARTGTTATGAAATGGTTTGATATCATGCTGCCTGGATAGCTCCAAATCCTACCTTATGGCCTGGGAAGCTAAATCTATGCTCATTATTGCAGGAGACAAGAGAGGAGAGAATCCGCCAGTACCATGAAGAACCAAACACCCCTCCAGTTCTGGTGAGCAGTTCTCCATCAGGAAGCTGCAGCAGATAAACATTTGAAATGTATTCATGCTAGCTCTCAGTGTGGGTTCCCTGCCTGTAAACAGAACCATGGCTTGGAATGCTAATTGTATTCTTGCTAAGAGCTTCAGCCTTGGATATTGCTCATTGTAGACAATGGGTGAGGGCCAATGAAATGCATACTCCTATTAGTGTTGCTCAGCGCTGTTTTAGGCAGCTCTGATCTTCCCAGTCACTGGCCACCATATATTATGTGTTGGGGGTTGTGTGCATGCACATGGTACAAAACTCCCCTTGATCTTCTTGCAGATACTCTTAATCTCTGAATTGGCACATTCAGTAATTTCATTATGTCTGTCTGGGGAAGTGGGACCCCTATGTTTCCTGTCCCTGTGTTTGATCTTGTAGTATGAAGTTTGTGCACTAACAAAACCAGCTGGCTGTTGCTCAGCCCAAATTSGATCTAAGAATAACTGTAGGGAAAAAATAGTTTCCTCTCCTCCTTAATGRTTTCTCCTTTAAGAGTGAAAACTGAAATAAACAAGAAAATCAMCTTCTAAAACAAGGTAACTCACCTAATTTTGTCTTTACCTCTCTGTTAGGTAAGTGAGAAGGTTTAGTCAGTAGTCATGGTGGCACTAAGACTGGCCTGCTTGTGACAAGCATTCTAACCTCTCACTTAGCTTGCACATCATCTGCAATGTTTCCTCCTCCACCAGGGCCTGCGGGAAGGTACGATGCTGTTAGTGGAAGGAGACAAAGCCACGCTGCAAGGAGTGACAGGAGCACGTCTGTTTTTGAGGTAAATGCTTGACTTGAATTGAAATCCTCCTTCAGACAGAAAGSAAGAGAGGCTTCTATTAGACTCCTGGCACATGCTGCCTGTCCCCCACATCAGAAGTTACTTAATCCCTTGGTYCCATTTCTCTTTGGGGAAAATGTGAGTATTGTTTGATGCTCCAGAGGAGCCAACAGCACTCTAAAGGATTTCTGACTGACCCAGTGCGTGCTTTGGCATTGCATCCATCGATGCTTATGTTTCTAAATTCTAGTTACCTTTCACAGAAAGAGCCCCAATAGCCAGCTCCTTCATTAAAAGCCAGGTAAATGCCAGTTTGGCCCTAATGCACTGAACTCCAGAACAAGGCAGCCCATATCTAGAATSATATGGACACTATTAAGAAATCTAAAATGCACATCACATGATGYAGACAAAGAAGGGAGTCAAAACTCTGCTTGTTCAGAATATGGGTGCCTTGATCCATCCCTAGTAACAGACAGAAGCAGAGCAGTCTCACCTCCCACTGAAGTTCACAGCACAATTTGTCTTGTTTGCAGGGGTAAGAAACCAACTGAACATGAGCCTGGAACAGATTTCAGTTTCCTCCTGACTGACAGCAATCCCCTCAATGCGTAGCCTTCCATATCCTGCAGCAAAAGTTACTACATGGGGAAGACAGTGAGGAAGAACCAAAGCAATTCTTGTAGTCCCAGGGTGGGTGGGCAACTTCAGCTTTATAAATAAAGATAGATATGCATTACTGGGCTCTTTTCCTCACCCCAATGCATGTCTTGGACATCTCCTCCCCAGCAAAAAGACTTTTTATTGCAATATTTGGATAATCATAGCTATGCAAAGCTTGAAGGGGCTTGTACATCCACGTATCCACTTTGTATTCCTTCCCCACCAAAAAAAAAATTGCCTTAACACAGTTAAGACAGGACACTGAGTCAGCTGTTCCCACTGCCTCCTTTTACCTGTTAAATAAAAGAATTGTGCATTCAGTGTACTCCCACACTTAGTTTAATTTTTGTGCTATTAATAAAGGGAGAAGTTATGCATTCAGTTACTTTTATTTGCTTCAGACTCATGTTAAATATATACAATGCTAATTATGTACAAAAGTGTGCATGTTAAAAATTTTCAGGTTACAAACTTGCAAATCCTAGAAAAGTGCAAAATTTTAAAACATCTTCCACCATGCTGTACAGGAAAAAATCCATCATTAGCCAATATACACACTCTTAAAACATATTGATCAAAACAAAGTAAGACATACAGTATACTTTTGAAGCACCCAGAGGGAACAAGATATTGCACAGAAGACAGACAGCAAGTTCATTACAGTGCCTGAAGGCTCATTTCTGAAAGTAGCTATTTTCAACACTTCTTAGACCTAACATTTAACTCTTTAAAAAGGCATTTTTTGGCATTTAAAGATCCATTTGTAATCACACAATTGCACAACCTGTAACAATTATCATTAGAYATGGTTAACTGTTGCTGTAAGGTCTTTGCTTCCCCCCCAATTAGTGTCAGTAGAAATTCATCAGGCAAACTGAGWAGCATCACCACTTCCACCACAACACTGACCCAAGGGAGGTTAAGTCTCACATGCAGCATTTCTCATATCTCATACTAAGTTGATCCTGTAAAATCRGAATAGGTATTGCAAGTTTTTCTTGAATTCCTTTTTCCCCTCATGGCTTTCTTTAAGAAACAGCTCACAGCTGTGCATGACTAAAGWAGTATTGTCAGCTGCAAGACTTAAGTTTATTTTAAAGCTATTTCAAGGCAAAAGACATGGCTCCCTTGAGAGGAAAATACTGACTAGATAGGAAGCTAAATAAACAAGTGGCCTCYAAGTTCCATAAGATCTATGAYAGATATGGCTGGATGTTTTATATTCCAATCTCAGAACACCTYAGCAGCTTTAACCCATAATCTATACTGACAATCATGCTTCTGGGGCACAAGATGTGTGATGAAATTGTGTCTGTGTTGAGTATAAGCACAGACCTAGACCCTGGAAATACCTGCCAAACTTCTCAAGTCCACTGSACAAAACTAGGAAGAACACACACTAAAGGAACTCCATTGAAAACAAGTARAACACCTATTTTATTTGGGCCACTTAGGTAAATGGTAAKTAAAAGAAAAACACACCAGTCTTCTTCCACAGATGCACAGCAAAAAGAGGAGTTAAAACTGAACAAAGGCTACCTTGGACTAAACACTGCAAGCAGTTCCTCACAAATGGGGTGTTCAGACTGCAGTGAGGTGAATGGTACTCAGCTGAAATGCAGAGCATGCAATGGTGCCATTCACAGGYAGTTTGACATTCAGGCATCTGATGACTGTAACACTGAAGGAGAGAACAATAGCATTTTACCAATTTAAAAATATTTCTTTTAGAAAACCCTTGCTTCCTTCATAAGTATGTGCTTACAAGGGTACGATAGTAATAATAAGATTGGCTGCTTGGAATGGAAGGAAAGACATCTTCCAAACACTTCAATTGATCTAACATTGGCATACAATGAACCCACATGTGTATTACCATGGAAACTTACTCTTCCCAAAAGGAGACTACCAACAAGTGTCATRTTTGCAGCCAAAACCAACACAGCTTTTAAGCCAGAAAGCATAACGGACCTAGAAAGCACTGAAGCACATGCTTGAATTGCCATTCAAATAAATATGACCCTGTGTAGTGCTTTCACATAACTATTTATTAGATCAGGCCCTAGGCTCACATTAGGRTATGCATTTATATGTGCACGCTTCTTTCTTTTTAATTCTTTGAAAGGGAAAAGCRCCTCAGCTCAGCAGTTAAACACAGTCAGCAAGGTGCCTTGAGCAGTGGAAGACAGGAATGTTTCGGGTGACAATACAGAGCATCTGTCTACAGAGACTCTCAATACAGGAGCAGAAGGAGGTTGACATCGACACCCCTTCTAGCCCTAAAGCTCCCTACCATTCTATAATCTGCATATAAATACACATTTTCAACTAAATACACGTACACAAGAGAAGCTTTGTGCAGCATTTGGTTCCTTTGCTTATCTTTTCTAATAATTTTGTCAATTAAGATGGGGAAAGGTTTGCAAAGGAAACAGGGAGGAGGAAGACATGGTTTAGGGAAGTGAGGTATACAGCTCCCATTGACTAAAGCAGGAGTTAGAAGACCTACCTGATCTGCGTATTACAAAAATAAATTTATCATTCCTGCAGGACTATTTTAAAGCAGACTGATGTTACCAGTCCCATACATAATTTTTCCAGTGCAGAAACTTAGTTCTTTGCACTCATTTAAAGGACAAAGAAATAGAACTTCTAAGGGGATCCTTGGATAGCCAGTTGACTTGGCTATTTAAAGCCTGTGAAGACAGATAAAGCTGTTTTGTGATAATATGCATGATCTAAGGTATGCCAGAGGAAAAAAAGCTTGTTTATATCAATGTTGCAGATTAGCTAAACAATTGTAATATGGATATGGGTGAGTTTGGTTTTTTTGGAGGGGAAGTCATGGGATTGGGAGTAGCTTTGTTTATTTAGGTTTTTTCTTTTTTTCCTCTTTTTAATATCAAACAATCCATTCTTTTCCTACRAAAACCTAATTTCCACACTGTGTATGAACACATCACGACAAATGCAGTTACTTCAGGWCTGAGATTATTATGCTGGCAAGATAAATGGATGATAGAAGATGTGGTCTCTAGGTACCCTATGAGCAAGTAATGGATAAGTACATAGGAACAGCAGAATTGGCCTAAGTCAGATGCTGACTTGAAGAGCATTTCACCTTCTATATGCTTGTACAGTTCAAACCAGCAAAGACTAGATGGGATGCTTCACTAAAAGCTAAAAAGACAACTAAAAATACTATCAAGAATTATAAATAAATTGATCCAGAGAAATTTAACAARCATTTCACTTGAAATAAAAGAGACATGTCTTCAAAATATCCTTTGGTACCCAAGTTCGAAAYTGTGCTACAAAGAARTTAAGACTGCTAACTACTAGATCTCATTTATATACAGATATCAAAAGTAGGTCAATTTTCAGTTTCTTTTAGATACATATATTTACACTCCTAGTTACTTATCTTCAAAGGTAAGCGTATTTTAAACTTTGATAAATATTATTAGAGTTGTCCAAAAAATTAAATAAATGAAGATATCACAAAGATGATCTTGACAWATGTAGTGCTATGAAACAAATGTCACTTAAGACTTGTTTGTTCKAAATTCCTCATTGGAATCCTCTCAKCCTAAAACTTTATTTTTTACACTTAAACAAATCTTTGACCAAAAYCAAAGGAGAACCTTATTTCACCAATGCTGAAAACCAAAGTGGGATCCTAAACTTTACTGACTTGAGGAAATCAAAGAATTATGAAAGTCAGTTCACCAATTCACAGTGCACTGCACAACAGGCTGCAATTCAACTGACCTAAACAGCTGATCAAAAAATTAATTTCTATTTTTAAACATCACTGTCTACTTTCTTTGCAAATAAGTTAAACCTAAAAGAAACAACATACCAGCTAATGCTCACACTCATGACTCATCTTTTACTTAAAGCTGATTTTAAATAAAGGCAAAGTGCAGACCAAAGCTATGGAGGTGCTTCCAGATGGCCTCTGGCAAGGATGGTGTGATGGTGCACACCTCCTGCCCCCAAGGCCCAGATCTCAGCTCCAAAGGCCAYGGATGTTGCCATTCTACCTGGGGCCTAAAGCAGCCCAGAGCTCACCTGCCCCCTCCTCATTCTCCTGTTGCTTTGTGCTGAGCACAGGCCAGCCCCGAGTATGAGAGCCCAAGAACTGCCCACATTTAAACGTGTCCCAGGTATTTGTAATGATGATCCAGTGCTTGTGATGCACTGAAATCATGGTACTTAAGTGTCAAAGGTCTTCATCATAAACTACTTCAATTATTGCAACATTACATTTTATTTAAACTGACACACTGTATTCAGTATTCTTTAATATTGAACTAATAAAGTGTTCATTCAGCTGTTGTACAAACGTACCTAACCCACAATAGCATGTTTCCAAAGGTGTGTGCAAACCCCTCTGTGCAAGTGACAATAAGAAAACTGTGCTYCCACCAAACACTACATAAGACCCATCTCCCTTTTTCCACTTGATTCTCATAGCCTAAAACATGATCATTTCCTGCCCCCTTCCCCTCCAAATAAACATTTAGCCTCGTCTATACATTTAAAMACAACATTTACACTTACACATAAAACCCATCACTTCAATGACCCAACTGAGATTTTTCAATCTCCCATAACACAGAAAGATCCCACATTCTGATCTGAAATCTAAACTACTCTCCAAAGAGTTCCCCTGAAATCCCTTCTTCATGAAATCATAATAGACAAACATAYTTCACATTCTCATGAACAAACTTAATACTTCCACAGTATCCTTAGTGTTCTTATTGGATAGGTAATTGATTAAAAATAGTATTTTTCACTTCTCTATAGCTTATTTGAAAATATGGGATGTGGGCAATTTTTTTTTTAACATGGAGTATGAAAAAACCCACACCACTCTACTTTTGGAAGTTTAATCCTCTCTTGGCAAGTGACTCAGCAAAATAACTCTTATTTTCTCCTAAGTTTCCAGACAATCCAGTCTGTCACAGTGATTAGGCACAATATTGCAACTATGCATAGACCCACTTGTTCACTAATCTGATTTATTATTTCATTTCCAAAAGTTAAGAAAAAGCAACACAACTTTCTTTACAAAGTACACCAATCAGCCATCAAGAGGGATTCTTTTTTCCAGTAAAGAAAGTGAGGAGAAGAAATCAGTTTGAATGAGATTAACGTAACTTGTAAAGATTATCCTTTAGCAGGGTAAGGARTTATTATTATTTCTATAAAGTTAATAAATATTGTGCTTAAAAATTAATGAAATGAGATTATACATTATGTTCCTCAGGTAGTTCAACAACTCCCCAGCCACAGGGAATATCTGATAACATTTATGAGAGATACAACACACATTCATTTCAATAAATAAATTAAAAATAACAAGAAAAACGATGGTAGAGGGAAGAAAGGGAGACCCAAAAGGGGACATAAAAGTTAACAATACACCTGCCTTTCTATCTGTGCTCCCCTCACCCCATGGGATTTTCTTCTTTTAATACATACATGAATATACATATATATACACACACACACACACCCCTTTGCACGCTGATCTGGAAATTCCTAATTTTCCCTCAGCACCCAGCTTTTCTAACAGCATAGGGCTTATCACTTCAATCAGTCATATTAGAAAAATATTGATAGGAATTGATAGGAAAACACACACCCTTCTACCATCTTGTATTGCTAAACAAAAACAAAAAAATAAAAAAATCAGTAATGGCTTCTCCAAAACACAGAAAGCAACTGGATACAGCACACACAAGGATCTGATCTTTTCTTTTACCAGGTCTTAAATGCATTTTGAAAATGGATATAGCATCTGTTTTTCCCTGCTTATTTTTACAGAAAAAAAATATGGCTGGTATAACAACTGGTTTGGTGAACACCAAGCCAAGAAACAAACAGGTGCTATTTTTAATTGAATTGTGCTGCAATGTTGCATAATGATTCTGCAGTAGAAATTTATCTTTTGTTTGAAGGAGTTGCCTTACTAATGAAGCACATTGATATTTGACCAATACAGATAATGAGTCTTCCTGGGTATTTCTCAGGAAGATATTAAATATATAACTGGATTTCTTGGTATATGTCTTAAGTTTACTTAACAATATAAATAATTTTCAGCAGCAATATTTCCTACCTCCTTCAGCTCCTTCACCACCTCCAACTCCTCTGAAGTTATTCATGTCTGTACTTAAAACGAGTTCTGATAAAGTAGTACAACACATATATTCCTTGCAGAACAGCCTAAAACTGGAACTACACAGAAGAAGAGAGCAATAGCCATTTACACCAACAAATTGTAATGAAGTTCATTAAGCTAACAAATGGTATTGAGAAGGTTGTAACCACCATCTATCCAATTCTGAATCCAACCACTGCAACTACCAGAGTTCTAATTTACTGGGGAATAACAGTGCTGTCAAAGCAAAGCCAAGTATCTTGTTTGTTATCAAAGAGCATCAGGCCCTACTCAGCTTTAAATCAAATGCTACTTATCTTAAATTCAATTAGTAATCTGGGGGTTTGGAGACTTGTGGGGGGATTGYTCAGGGTTTTTAGCCCTCCCAAAACACAGTTTTAGCAGCTGTTGAGAGAGGGGTTTTGCTGTGAACAAGCCAACACAGTTCAGGACAAATCTGCAAGCAAGCTAACTTGCATGAGTACATATGCTTACTACTATACCTCTACCATAGGTTCTTCGTCACCAGACTCAAGAATCAAAGCCCTAATGACATATTTGTACATGTAAAGTGACCAAAAGATTAAACATTTCTCTGGAATCCACGAGGGAAGGTAGAAGCAGCAATCACTTGGAATCTTGAGTGTTATATTCAGTCTCTCCGGATGAGATCTGGCTGAGCCGTTTGCTGGATCCCCACAGCTTTCGGGAAAGCTGCCCTGAGCGCATCTGTTTGAAGTAATTCAGAGAAACAAAAGGAGGGGGAAGGGATAAGGTGGATAAATTAAAAAGGAATTCAGACACTGAATCTGGTGAAATGCAGACACTACAACATACTGCATAAACAAAATATACCAACAAAAATTATTYGAAAAGAAACTAAAAGTTACACTTARGGATGAKTCTTGGGACTGACAAAAAACAAGACAGAAAACACTAACCACAGTCTTCTTTGAACAGTTAAAGGGATATTACCCACTAATRTGTACTTAAATGCTTAASCTACTTCAAACAGCTTAGAAAGAGTGTTTAGATTGCTATTTTGATAGGAAGGGAAAAGAAGAGGTGAATGCCAAGCAAAAATGAACCAAATGAGAAGAAAGGACATTTTATTTTAGAGATTTCAAACAGAAATTGCTAGAAGTGGGGAAAAAATAGCCAAGATGCAGGACAGTGACAGCAGAATAAAGGAAAAAGAGAAAGGTTATCTCCTGGTGTCAARTTTATACAGTCTTCCAAAGATCCTGGGTGAAGTGTTCAGAGGAATGTTTAAAGCAGAAGTTATTCATAGTGACTATTCCATAGGATAAGACTGATAACAAGCAACCAGAGGCCATATTAAATCCAGCATCTGGTAGGTGTGCAATCTGACAACAGTTTGTGAGARACTCTTAATTGTCTAAGCACAAGGTTGATGATTGGCCAGTAGTGATCAGCCTGGCAGCTGATTAGGTTCTGAAATTCCCTGCAGATAAATAAGATCCGTGCCTTTSCAAGGTTTGAGAATGGTTCCTCACAGTTACTACTACAAATGTAATCTGCTTCAGAGCTGTCTCAGCACAGCAGCAGTGTTCTCTAGAAAAGGCACAGCACTGACCAGGATTAACACTAACTAGTGGTAATTGCCCAGACTTCTGCAACATCCAAAACAGCTAAGTAATGGTTAAAAATACAAAAGYGTTTCTTGTACTCCACGTTAGGCACTGTCAGTGCAGAAACACCAAAGGCCAATCTTAACAGCAAGCAGCATTTCACTTTTTGCACATTAAAGCAAGTCTGTGCTAAGGATCCAGTCCTCTGTGCTAAGGATCAGTACCATCACTGAAAGCCAGAACTACAACACTGTCTTCTGTATACGGGTAAAGTTCCAGGAATTAACACATTCCTTCCAAACTAAAAATAAGTTAATTCAATAAATGAACACCCCACATACACACACTTTTTAAATATATAGATTGATGCCATTATAGAAAACTAGAAAATCTGGGACATAATGTTGTTCCTTATATGTTTGTGTTTAAAAAAAACAAAACTATTTACATGGATATTAAGCTTGCATATCATTTGAACTGTAAACAGAAGATCCTGGACAAAAAAAATCATTGAAAAGCCTCTATAAGCATAAAAGGAATCCAGCCTTTGAAACAACACTTTCTGCATAGTTAGAAAAATAGATATGATAAAAAAATGAAAATAAGAAAACAAAAAGCCTTCAGTCTAATGATACACACAAATTTCAGCCTACAAAAGATGTTTTCTGTGGAATAGGAAGCTTAGAAATGACAGTGACTTTGAAACTGCTGTTACAACCATATGTTTARCCACATAATAATCAGCTCTTTTTCAATTCTACAATAGAAAACAAAATCAGTGGAAATCTCCTGTCCACATCCAGTGCAAACAAAACCAGACTACCATTGTGTAAAGCCTTTTTCAAATATTAAACTATGTATCTCCTAGCAAAAAACATTTAAAAATACTGACAAATAAAGTTGCTCTGTTTCCACATTTAAAATATAAAATTGAATTAATACACATTTTTCTGGCATGTACTAAAGATCATGCAAAAGTGATAATCACATTTTTAAGTAAATACATAGCAGCACAACAGAGATTGAGTTATAAAGATAATAAGCAGTTTTAAGCTAACTCAAGTACTTTGAAAGTCATGACATGAAGTAATTAAAGCAAAAACTATGTTTTGCACAAGGAAAATTAGGCATATCTATTTGAGAGATGGTTGCTCTGTAATTCATATTGCATATGCAGGACCAGCAAGTTCACCACATGGATCACAGGCATACTGGGAACCTACAGAAGTGATTCCTTGTGCATTGCCATTAGAGACTCTCAACAGAAAGAAGTAATACCTTTTTCTCCAATGTCAGTCAATGCATATTAAAAGATATCTGATAGAAACCATAAAAAAATAAAGAAAGTAGCGTGCTCTCTTTCACTTCCAATTTTCTTCTGGAAAATTATTTCATCAAGAAGAGGCTGCCAATACTATCCCATTCAGCAAAGGTTAGCTATTATGACTTTGCTTGTTCAGATGTGAGTGATCAAGTCTGGAAGTTAGTCCAGCTGAGTTTCCCATCTGCAATCCCTATGTACCTCTTATTCTTAATCAGAACTTTCAGTAGAGCAATCTCAGAAGTTACTTGTTTCCCACTGAAAACTGAAACTTGCTCTTAAATTTACCCTGCCACAGAGGAGACCTCTTGCTCAACTGGAAAGCAGAAATAAGTGAACTTCCCACTGTTCTGTAGAAAAAGTTCTTGATGGTGGGTTTTACCTCTGCTGGCTTGCCAACACCAACGATTATCAACTTGCCATCCTCCAAGCCAACAAGGATGTGGCTGTACTCTTTGGTGACAGAAATGCAATGGATTGGCAGTCTCATGGCTAAGGGAGAGATGCTCAGACTCAGGCTGAAAGGAACAAAAATCACAGAGAGAAAGTACATCATGTATTTGCTTGCACATACTGCCTAGAAACATATGCAGGTGAAATTGCTGTCCTCAGGATGCACTATAAAACACAGTTCTCAAGGATATAATGTGCAGTTTCAATTATCTAATTGTATCCTAAAAATCTAATGGTACCCCAAAATAGAGCTTCAATAACAAGAACAGATGTGGATAGGTTAAGTCAGTCAGCTAAGACATTTTCACTGCATAACAGTGACATTAGTCCCACACTRCCTAAGTGATAAACATCCCTCCCATTCTGAGGAGCAATGGAGCAGTAAGTGGAGCTTAGAACTCAGAGCAGAACTACATGAGGCTTGATCCTGCAATTGCTGAGCTCCCTGTGACTAATCAGGGGATCAGCAGAGTTTGCAAACTGACATCTCCTCCTGTCAGTTCTAGGTGTTTAATTGAGATAAATGTCTGGGAAGAAAGATCTGTTAGAAACTCTCATTTTATTCTTCTCCATTTATTTTATTTTTAGTTCCACCAAGAACATTTTTGTTTTGGGGCACACAGAAAAAACAACAGCTATCACTTGTAGCACCAAGCAGATGTTATTACACAGCCATTTCTCTATAAGCCTCCATATCTGTATCTCAGTGAAAATGGTGGTACATTACCTGTAGAGATCCCGTATTGAGAGAAATCCCTGCAAGCTGCCCATCACAATATATTCACCAGTGACACACAGATCAGACACTTCCTCCTTCAGAGTCTCAGAACCCAGGTATTTCCCATTGACAGAATAGAGATGTAAGGCATTCTTATCCTGAAGAGATCAAAAATACGTCACAGATGACCGATTGGATACTTGTTGTACTTGTATATTTTGGTCATTAAAAGRCACTAATTTGGCAGCAACCCACAGATGATAATGCTGGTAACAGTCTYCTTGTTGAATGATACAAGAGTAGTGAGCCTACACTCAATGAATATGGAGGTAAGGTCCTGTCTGGAAGTTTTTGAAATTCCCTCTTGATGTAATGTTGTAGTATCTTACCTACTCTATTTAATCAATCCTGGAATTGATAAATTTCCTGAGTAAGTTTCCTGGAAACATCCATGGATTTAATAGACAGCTCCCTATTTTATAAGGACTTTTGTTAAGAAAGAAGAAAGCAAGACTGCACTMATCTTCAGCCTTGCTACCACCTTCYTTCCCTCCCTTGCCCTCCCAAATCCAGAAGCAGAAGGAAACAAGCACATTTCCACAGAGCTATATCCAGAAGCATTTTCTAGACAAGCCARTGACTTCTTGCTGGATTACAGACACAACTGAAAAAACCATCYTAAGTTCTTTCAGCCTGGCATTACCTTGAATTTCTTCTCTCCCCATCTTCCTAATGTAGTTAGTATGCCAACATCAAAGAGATTTGTTTTCCAAGAAATATCCCATGTTTGAAGAAATCACAGCAGYTCTACCATTATTAAAGCAACTACACAGCTTAAGAGACACAACCTTATAGCTGTATCTCCAACCCCAAACTAAGAAACTGTGTAGACACTGAGCATCTTGCACCCAGAACTTACTGCTCCCCTCACAAGCCTCTGTTTCTGTGCACAGTGGAACTTGTTTCCCCTGGTTTTCCAGTCCAAACCTCCAGGAAGACTCATTAGTGTACACTTGAGCATCTACCTTGCAGGTGTTTGGAGATTTTCATGAAACTCACAGGAGCACAATATGCCTGTCACTTACCCTTTAAACAAATTTCACTYAAATTGGCTAGCAAAATTGAAAAAATTACAAAAACTGACACTGCATGCTCAAAAAGCCCTCATTACTACAGGAAATTAGATAAAGTYAGATACACTAATGATTAACATCTCCAGTGAAAGAAACAGAGRTTCTCCACAAAACTTGAGTACCTTGAGAGTGGTCTTTCCTTCCACGCTGGTGTGGACAACGATGTGTCCTTCCCAGGACACAGCCAGGTTGGGGACAGTGAGCAGGAGGGAGCTCTCACAGGGCGGCCGCAGAGTCCTCACGTACTGACCCTTCCGAACGGTGCGCACAATGACGGTGCCATCCTGCAGCAGCACGGGGGGGAGTTACAGCCAGCAGGACAGCCACCACAACACTCAGTATTACACACACAGCACACAGGCAACACTCTGAAAGCACTGAGCATTAGGAACTCAGCACAGAGAAGCCTTCCCCTCAGGGCCATGTACTATAGGCTTATGAAAACAAAATGCAAGTAGGGCAAGAGGGAGGATAGGCAGCAAATCAGCCATTTCCCAAGTCACACTGATGAGCAGGCATTGTGTGGAGTACAAAGCCAGAGCTCAGCAGCCTGYCTATGCAGTACAGTAAGGCAGACCTTGAGTAGTGGCATAGAACCTCTAGGGTTAAAACAGCAGGGAAAAAACAAACTGTTGCTATGAGATGCTTAAAATCTCAAGGAAGTCCACACAAATTCAAGCTCATCTGTGCAGAATAACACCACATAGTAGTTAGGCCTATGCTCTGCACAGCAGTTTGAGACAGTCTCATTTAAGCAAGTAGCAAAGGGGATGGCACATTTCTTGATAAGCAAGGCTGAAGAAAAGGTTTGTGAAATACTGACTGTCTTCTATTCTTCTTAATCAACTTCAAACATCTCATATGGTTTGAGTTTAGTTGAGAAGAGGCAAAAAAAGGGAGAAGTAGGAAGCTACTTACCCTGGATCCTGACACTGCCATATCCAGTTCAGTGCTGATGCCAACACTTGAAACTTCATCGGTGTGCCCATAAAGGATCTGTAATGGCTTAGATGCCAGGCCTACAGGCACTCCTCCCTGAGAGTAACAAAAAGTGCAATGACACATTCTCTTGCAGCTGAAGGACAAACAAAAATGAACTTCTGGTATCTTCAGTAACAGTTGTGTGAGGTGTGTATTTGACAGAGGACAAAGCCAAAGGCATAATTTACCACTCCAATATCAATGTACTGCCCTCTATGTCAGAACCTTACAGAAATCCCAAGAATGAATGAACATGTAGTTACTGTGTGGGTGTGAGAGAATGTTACTTGGCTGACTCCTTCCTATCCCTGCAGGTGTCCAGGAGTGCAAGGACAACAGCAGCACTAATAGGAGTTGTTCACATACCCCATCCACACACTCTTTCTCCACCTGTGTRTCTGRGCTTGTCCAGTTCTTAGAGTTTACCTTCGAATCAAGCACTATCTTCACAATCAAGCTTAAAGAACCTGAAATTTACTTYTATTTTACTTAAAATAACAGCAACTCTTTCYATTTTCCAAGGAAAAGGAAGCAAATAGTACTTCTCRGGGACTACCAGTAKTGTGATACACAAAGGAAATCTTGCAATARTGCTCATTAAAAATAGCAACATTGCCACATAACTGCAGGGTATCACAGCTTTTGCCCCAGTGAGTGTACTGTCAGCATATACAGACTTATTCTCAAACCAGTTCTAAGGAAAGAACTGTGCACAGAGAGAAGGTCAGTAARTAGTTCTACAGAGAACTATTTGTTTTCATTTCTGTGATAAAACTGTTTGCCAATCAGGCCCTGAAAGCCTGAAGCATGCAGGAACACAGAACAAGTGTCAAAATACAGAAGGTGTCACTGCAGAGAAAATAAGTAGAATGGAAATGCCAGTACTCTGTCCATTGCTGCTACTTTATAAARACTAAGATAAAACTCTCACAAGGAATGTTTAAAATGCATAAAATAGCATTTATATATCTATTAATAAAAAATACATTAAAAATATTAAGAAAAAGCATTTCTAAACAAAGATCATTTCTAGAGGATAAGTTAACTCACAAAGAAATGATAAACAAACTAAAAAAATCTCCAACATCTATCCCCACTTGAGACAAAAAGAYACTTGTATGAGCACTGAGGTCTTACTTTTTTTGACCATGTACTGTTACTACAAAGTACTTCTTTACAGAATTATAAATGCTCCCACCATAAAGACAGCTTCCACAAAAGCACATGCAGTTATGCACCAMTCTACTGCTTTAGTGTGCTGACTTTAGTTCCACAATAAGAACAAGGTGACTTGATGAAATCTACCATCCAAAACATGACAGCTTCACCCAGCAATTAATCCTATTTGCATATCTCAAAGGCAGCAATCAGAAATCAGCATTTAAATGCTTAATTATGGAAACAGCCTCACGTTTTGAGTGTAAGTACACACATGGATCACACAACTACTTTCACTGTGTGAAAGCATGAGCCCAATATTAAAGAATTCTCAAATGCCAGTGCAAATGCAGGTAACAGACAGTGCTGTCTTTGCTACAGTCATCAGTACCCCCACTGAGAAAAGGCAGTGCTAAAATGCAACTACTAGGAGTGAACAACTGTGTAAAAATATAAAATTATTTACCTGCCCTGAAAATAATCCATAAAATCTTTAAGAGAGCCTCTAAAATAGYGCACTTCAGCTATGTAGTAACTAGKATGTACAGTATTTYAGAGAAGACAARGGGAGTAGAATTACAAAGCTAATTGATTTTAGTGCACTATCTTCCCTAGAAACCTGAAAGAAATCAATAAAACATAATAGAAAAACAGGGGAAAAATATATATCCACAAACTGCTTCTGAGTATGCCTWAACAACCCACCTGCTGAACTATTTGCCATATTATGCAGGTAGTATCTCTGGAGCCTGAAATTAAATGAATTCCACAGTGGTCTATTGCCAAGCAGGTCACAATATCTAGATAAAGAAAAGAAGACAAAGCTGTCACATGGGTATTTAAGACTAATTTCCCACAGACTGACAATGTGGATACACTTTGTCACACTGCATCCTGATTTGCAGTCAGCATGAAACACTCCACTGTGATAGGGGCTGGTGACACTATTAAACAATGAAATCATCATACATCCAAGTGCACCCACTTGACACATTTAGCTTGGCTACCTAAAAATAGCAGGCAAGCCTTGTTTTGAAACTGCATCAAAGCACAACGACTCAAGTATTTCTGTATGRTCCCAATTCAAGCATTCTTCTGTCCTTATGCTGCTGTTCCTTTCCCACTGCTGCACCTGCATGCCCAAGTGACGTGGCTGTACTGTGAGAACACCACAGTACACACACAAACCCTTTCCATTTCCCACCACAGAGGACTGACCCATGTGCCTGATGTGCTGTCCCAGCAGTTTGCCTTTGGTGAGGGATGTCACTCGGATGCTGTTGTCCCAGTGGCCGCCACTGAAGAGCAGCTTTGCATCATGGGACACTGCAAACAGCTTGGAGGTGATCTCCAGCCCCGGGGCAAAGGGACCGCTCATGCTGCGCTGTGCTCTGCAGGCAAAGGGTGAGCAGTTAACAGTGACCTCACCTCCTCTGCCTTCCAAAATCTATTCCAGCTACAGAAGAGGCTACATACACAGCTGACCTCTCACTGCCACCAGTGACTGGAAGCAAGATGCCATCTTAGATTGTTTTCAGCCTTTTGCACAATTGGATAACTCATGYCCTTACTAAGCATTGGAACATTGAAGACAAAAAGGAATGGTCTAAAAACAAAACATCCAAACTCACCACATACACCCATGCATTACTACAGCGTAAGAATGTATGAAGACTATCTCAATSAGTTTTTAWGATTGATAATTAGAARAAAGTAGCTCTAAGAATGAAGCYTGAAATGCCACTTMCATAACTCTCCTAGAATGCTATAACAGATTAGAAGTAATATGAGCATCAGCAGATCCATTCTTAGGTGAAAACTCAGACCGTAAATACAGTATAACCCACTGATTTTGAGAAATTACTGTATTCCATTATTTTAGATGCATTCATCTATACCCTTCCTCAAAATTTGCTTACTTGGGATTTGTCACAGTTGTATCTTTGATGAATGTGAAATAGTTGGAAATATTTTTGTCATAAGGCAGCCAACCATGAGTTCCAATAACGCAGTTCAGACTTGTTGTTACCTAAAAGAGTTTGATGAAAAAGTTGATAAAACACAGTATTTTCTGCTTGCCTTGATGCTAATGGAGCTTGCATAAAGTCCAGCAGAGGCTTCTTGAAAACCCACCACAAAGGAAAAAACAGATGCACCTCTCCCCAGACAAACAAGTAATAAAAAATCCTTCTCAGATGAGTTAATCCACGTGTGGTACATGGAACCACATTAGAACAGTCTATGTTTTACATAGATCAGAGAARTTGGGGTAGGACGAATGGGAGGAGACAAAAACTAAAAATCCCAGCCAAYAAACCCCTCTCAAACATTTAATTACAAGTCAGTCAACTAGTTCAAGCTTCTTCTCTTCTCTAAATACTGTTACTAGTAAACACTACTAAATAATTATTTGTTATTAAATTATATTTAATGATTAACACAGGATGTTTAACAAACATTGTACTACATAGTTTCATTTCTGAGAAACTTACAAAAGAATGTAAATATTCAAGGTTATTTTCATTAGCTATTTATGAAAAACACAAGGAGAATTTTAGATGTGTCCTAATCACCTATGAATGTACCACATTAAGCCAAGACAATAATCCTGACATATGAAATAGGAATATTGGAATATTCTTTCCTGCAAAAGTGAGGTATCATTGCACTGGGTCCAGTATCTAGGCCTTATATACAGATGCAAATATAAAACCACAGTTCTCCTTTCATTATTTGCTATCTGCCATAGCACAAGAACATGTGTTAGTGCAAGAGTTAGTTTTAGGAACAGTGCAGGGCTTAGGACTGTGCATGCACCAGATATGGCATAGTTTAATATATGGGTGGGAAAGCAATTACAAACAATGAYACCATTAATAACTCAATGCTGTAATTTTAAATCTGTGCTGCATTGCATTAGCAAATTGATTGTTGCAGGGAAGTTGATCAAGTGGCAACTTACAATATGCCTCACTAATTTACAGTCATGTCTCATCAGCTCTTAAATGCCATTCAACTAATGGCACTTAAGCTTGGCTTCCCCTTAGAAGATAAATATTTAACTTATAACTGACATTTGTTATAAGGAACACATTTGAAGAGGAGCAGTTAAGAAATGTTTCTCTACAAGCTGCATGAACAAAAATACACCCATTTGACTATCTGCAGTTTAGGAACAGTATTGACACATGCAACTCACCAAGATCTCTGGGCTTCCCTGAGAAATGAAGGAACGTGACTGATTCCTGGGGACAACAGCTTTGACAATGGGCACACCATCACTAATTCCCTAAGAGAAAATACATGGGTTTGATCTCATTATAGCCAAAAGCTAAAGGATAAATCTAGAACCTGTGMAGAGTAAGATCCAAAGCCTCTGAGATCAGTGTCAGACCTGTAGAGCACCCTAAGGCATTGGTACACACCCATGCAGTTTGTGCAGGAAGCTTCATCACAACACTGCAAATGAAGCCCTGACCCMAATCAGGGAGTTTAACTACCAAGTTCAGTGAGTCCTCACACACCACCAGTGAGGTCTGCAGCTTTCTTGCTGTGGTGACTAATTTAATACTCAAACAACCCACACARGCAGACAGCAGATTATGGGATTCAACCGCTATGAAGCCAACTAAAAAGACAGAGCTCATTTAACACACATTGCATTGTAAAATATTTTCTCTAAATACRAAGCAAGTTTATTTTCATCTGGGTTGTGATCTTTTGTTTCAAGTACATCAGAAGTTTYAGRTGAGACTTYAAACAATTTCAAGTAACACATCTACCTCTATGAAGAATGACTTCARCTCAGTGAGGTGTTGGAAGAGGTTCAGAGTAGAGGTATCACTTTTAGTTAGTCTTTGCACTACCTCTTCTGCTGACAGCCTTTGTGGATGGGGCTCCTAGGAGACAATATTTGAAGGAGTAACAAATTAGGCTAGTTTATCAATTTGTTTGGTGCACACAAGGTACTCAATCTTAATGGGAAAACAGTCTTCAATACYTAATATCCCTTCTTGAAGTGAATTAATTTATTTTGCAAATGGATTCTTTGGTAATGTGGCAAAGATTTAATGTTGCTAAAATCACAAACCACTGTTTTTTCAGAAGTCCTTGTAACTCGTTTTCATTTAACCACAAAAGTCTGTCTGAGAGGGAACAAAAGAGCAGTACCTTTAACAGCTGACAGGGAGTTTGCCCAAAATTGTTTATCATCCCTTCTAAAGCCTTCCTTTCTTTCTCATCTGTTAAAGCATCCAAATCCACAGCCCCTGGATCACAACCGGAATGATGAAGAGTAGCGGAAAAAAAAGAAAACAATTCAAACAACTTATTAAGAACCAATATGGTCAACTAATGTTCAAAAACTTAATTTACTTGCAGCATTATGATCCCTTACCCCCACAAAACCCCCAAGAAAATGCCCCCATTGAAAATACAACCTGAAAACTAYACTCTGCATGTGAAATTTTAAGTGCATCTGTCACAAGGCAAGATTTGCAGACCTTTGTCTTAGCAAACCAATTAAATATACTTCATTGCAAGCAACAAGTAGCACACAAAAACTATCCAAAAGTTAGCTTTGAAATGACCAGATTAAATTTGGCTCTAATATTAGTTGCTTTTAAGCAATGTGCCTGAACTCTAAACCACAAGAAACCTCTTCCCACAAATGCTTTTAAGCAAGTAAGTGACAAGAAAACCCAGTAACTTAAAAAAAAAGCCAAGAAATAATAACAGCCCTCCTTTAAAAAAACCTTTTTTTTTTATGATAGAAGGTTTGTTGCCATATTTCATCTATAAATCTGCTGCCTTACCATATGCTATTGAATGGTAYGCTCACAAATCAAGTGTCTTCTGTCTAATAATGCAAACTCACAAGCCTGATGACAATGACAAGGGAACATACTGCTTTGTACCTTCGTAAGTACAGTAATAGAACACATTGAGCGCCTCCACTGCAGCTGGTCCCCTCTGCTTGTAGCCAAAAATCAAATCTATCCATTCATGAAGATGAGCAGAAACATACTCAGATTCCTAGAAGGAAAAAATGCTCTTGTAAAATTAAGAGAAATACTGCTCCCATCTTGAAGTYTTTACTATTTTCTGTGGAAAAGATTCAATTCCTAAACTGGGTATTTAGCAACATACAGGGCAGAAACATAAGAATAACCTGGTGTGTTATGGGCAGTAACTGCAAGGTAAGAGGGAAAATCAATACAGTTACACAAAAGATGTGCACTACTGAAACGCACCTGTGCAAGGGAAGGTGAAGCTCCTTCACACCAGACAGAATCATCTTCAAATAGCAAAGGCAGCCTACTCACCTACCTCTGCATTTTATCTCCCAGGTCAGCAAATGACCAAATCATTAGTGCCCAAAATGCCCAAGRGATTAAATGCACTTTTCAGCATTTTATCAACATACACAGAGCTTTTAACTGGAAGTTCTAATGCTACTTGTAATGCCAAATGCAACCACAACTCTAGTTTGAATGCCACCCACTTGTTTTCCATTTAACAATGTGCAGGTGGACTTCCTTTATGATTATGTCACACATACAAACATCTTACCAGAGCCTTCCTGTGTTTATTTATAAAGTCTTCTGGGGAGTGGGCCCACTTAGGCAGAACAACATCATTTACCACCTCTTTTGACATTTGAAGCTGACCTAAGTTAAAACCTGATAAATAATACAGAGAAGTTTTAAAGTTGCTACAAAATATTTCAAATACCTTGATTTCTCAATAAAGATTAAAAATCATTCTTTTCTCAGTGCAAGAGAAGGATATTGAAAAACTCTTAATGTAAATCCCTAATAACCTTACCACTGACAYARGAGGYTAARTTCTGTTCTGCATGTCTATRGTTATAAATTATAAAGGATAACAATTATCCAAAACATCTAAATWATTCTGAAGCTGAAGTSCCAMCCAKAAAAGTAGTATTAATCTTTTACACATCCATCTGTAAATCTTTCACACATCCATCTGTAACTGCATTTGCTTTACCAGGATTAAGAGTCCAAAACACTGCAGTAAGAATTCATAAGAAGGGAGTTACTTAGAAGTTTAAATAGTTATAAAATCAAGGCTTTTAAGAAGTCTGAAATCTCACCATCTATCATTGAAACWACTCCAAATACTTAAATGAYTTGCAAGTGGGACTTGGGAGCTCCMAATTTTTCTAATTTAGAAYTTYAGTAGATTGCAGCAGCACAAACATACAAATCCATTTTCAAATTGTATAACGACAGAGAAGCAAATCACAAACAATAAATGTAAATTTTAAAATGTCTAGGAGTCTCATGTCAGAATGCAGAATACTGTCTTTTCAATYAGCATTTTAAATAATTATAATTCGTCACATTTAACTTTTGCTGTGTTTTTAATCAGTATTAACTATTACTTTTTCTAACATCCAAATGAGCATCTCTGATGCTTTCCATTGGGTAAACAACACTATTTTTAGCCACCCTTAAGCACATAGCCTGAATTTTAARCAATGTTTAGGCTGCTGCTGTTCAACACAACTGGTATCTTCACTAAACAGACTGAAGTCAGCATCATGATTAATGTCTACAATCACACCATAAAGWTTAAATAGTAAGTGTTCCTCAGCATTCACAAATTACTGTAACAATTCTTGTCTGAAGAATACAGAAACAGTTTTCTGTGAGAATATTCTTAGCTGTCAGTTTACCATTTTGATTCTCCAGGAATTCTGGRAAGTAGAAGAACTCTGGGATAAGTTCCTTGACATCATTGGGGTTGTCCATGAGTGCCTGCCAGGTAGCAGGAATGGAGTGGAACTGTCTGTCAGCACAGTCAAACCTGTGGAACAGAAAACTCAGATCAGACTTGTATGATTTCCTCAGTGAATGGACAAAGAAGAAGCAGGAGGGGGCTGGTGATTTGCTCATCAAACCTGCCACTCTGGAGCTGGATATGGAGAGTTGTGAAAGGCTCCACCCGAATGAGGTAATGCATGACTCCAGCAGCATTTGAGTAATGTGTCCCATAGTGAAACTTGTCAATCATCCCAAGAGGATCCTCAAAATTCTCGTACCTAAAAAAAAGAAATCTTTATAAATACAACTGAGCATTATAGTTGATTCACATGTGGATTATCCTCATTCCAGGCAAAGATTCAAAAGAGATTACCACAGCAATCTAAGAGAAAAATACATTGAGTTCTATCAAACACAAAGATTCCAAACCTTACTTAGAAAGTCCCYAAGAAAAAAACTGCTAAAAGATAAAAATGTATACCAAATTAAGCCTTTGCATGCTTGTTATACTCTTCCCTAGGCATTTGCTATCAGCTCTCAGAAACCAGACAAAGGACTGATGACCTTATATACCAGACCAACACACCCCACATGACTAAAATGAATATTTACTAGTGAACAGACTTGTGATGGTTTCCTGCARGATTTAGGAGGTGTGTTTGACTGTGCAGGATGCAGAAGAGACATCTTTTTTCACACTCATTTCCTTTTCTACTGGCAAACTCGCTCTACCATGCCACCATCTGGCTGATACATTCCTCAGCCTCACAAGGTAAGGGAMATTCTAGTTAAACTTCAGAGAACCMATTTCATTACTGCCAAGATAGAACCTAACCATTCAAAGGAAATTCTCCATGTTCCAAGAGTTCAGAAGGTTTTGGAAGACACCTGACTACAGTCTAGTATGACAGTACACTCACTCCCCAAGATCACTACACTGCTGTGTGGGTGTCAATACCTGTCACTGGCACCTACAGAGCACTTGCCAAARGCCACTTSAGACATATTTTATTTTGAAGATAATAATTTATGCTTGAAAAAAAGAGGAGAGTTGCTCCCTTGTATGAAGAGAGATTTAGGATCAATGCTAATCAATCTTAGCAGAGGCAACTCAACTCAGCAGTATGATTTCACATTCCTTATCTTGAAGCAGACATGGGACATAATATGTATTTTCAAGCTACTGGGCCACTRAATTATTTCTTTCAGTCTTTCAGTTTTCATCTCCACAGCTGAGAAACAACTGAAAATTKATAACTAAGTTTTGTCCTTTCACTGCCATATAAAATAGTCTGAATGCAGCAGGAACAACAAACCAACCACATCTGCAAATGCATCTGTTACGTCATAAAACCAGCTTCAAAAATTTCASTGTCACAACTTTATTTTTTAAATGTGTTATTAGCCTGGAGGCTCAGAAAAGACAAARAAATATAACCAAGTGTTCAAATACATACTTCTCTTTCACAGTCTTAGCATTCTTCTCATTTACCACACCTATGGGTTTGGACAGGTCCCTAAATACTGCAGGATTATTCAGGTCCAGTTCTTCTGAGGTGTAGTCTCGTAAAATCCAGGGAAACTAAAAAAAAAAAAAAGTCATATATCAGATAGAGATCAAAAATACATCTTTCAAAACAGAAAAAACACATACTTTGGGCAAAAATTTAAACATTAACTTGTTAATTACCACAGGATATTGAGCAAGGTCATTGTAAGTTCGTCCTGCCATGGTGTTCARCTGAATAAGGTAGTCAAAGTTGGATATTTCTCTATTCACCCATTTCTGAAAGACAAAGAAAGATAAAATGGAATTCACTATACCAAAGATGTAATTGTTGCAAATTACATAGATTCTTGTCAGTATCTATCTGCCAGAGGATAGCACTGGCAAGTGAAAAGCACAAAAACTGTATGTTAGTCCAGATTCAATTTCTCATAATAAAGTTTATTTTCCATTTGATTCAGTAATTGTGCTATCGATATTTCATTGAAATCAGGTCCTCACAGGTGACAGTACTGCTTCAAATCCAGAGCTGCAGATAATTAGCAGCCTTGGTAAAAAGGAAAATAGGAAATAAGATTAAAAAAAAAAGAAGGCAAGTATGTAGGTACTGATAAGGAGGAGAACTGAACTTTGAAATCCATTAGAGGGCTAAGATCAAAATGTATTTATAAATTATTCTCCTATTGGCTAACAGTACAGGTTAACAATTTGTAAACCAAATTGCCTGTGCATCTTTTTATGCTCCATTATTATATTCTAAACCAAAGAACAGACATAGCTGTGTTCAGAAGGGCTCAGTATTTGTCTGTAGAGTGATGGAGATGTATCATGACAGATGATATTTTCTCTGTGTAAAAAACAACTCCATAGGTTTCTTTTAGGAAAAAAAAAACATATTTTATTTCCAATATTTAAAAAGTAAAGCTTCCTCCCTCAGAGAAAACAATCTTGGCATAAAGAGATGGAAGATAAAAATACATTTACTGTATTTAAAAATCTATCTGTGTTTATGGTAATACGCACATTCTGACATTTTCCTTTTTTATCAATATTACTAATTCCCACTTCTTGTGGGTTTTGTTGAAAGCTCCATCATGAAGAGATAGCAGGGAGAATTATTTGCACATCTGGTGAATGAAGTTTCAAAACAGCACTCAAGATCATARACTAAAACCAGAAGCAAATCTGCCACGTTTTATATTCATGTTAAAATGAATGTAAATGTCTGTCAATCACATCAACAGAACCTGGCTATACCCATTTACCTGACTGCAAACACAAACCAAACCATCCTAAAAATGCACATGAAAGTTCAGGGGCCAGGCCAAGGGTACAGAAGTTGGCAGCTGCCATCTGAACACTGGGAGACTCCTTCAAAGCAGCAGAGGAATTCTTTAGAGCATTTGGCTGAGGTCTCATACCTGCATCAAACCTGAGGCTTTGAAGAGCTCCTGTGGAGATCTGGTCCCAGAAATGTTTGGGGAGCGCAGGGACAATATCCGACTGTACACTTTGTTTCGTACCTGGCAGGAAACAGCACCAATGAAACAATACTCTGGAGACTGAAGTTCACAATTAAGCCATTTACCTGCTAATTAAAATGTGAAATAAATAGGACACAGTTACACTTTCAAGTACTTGSATCTCTTGCTGTTTAAAACCTTTGGACATGGATGGATGTGACTTCCCTCACATCAAAACCAAACCACACTACATTTTCTAAGAGCTGTTCATAAACTAACCTACTAGTATGTAACTCACCCTAAGTTCTGAAATTTATCTTAGTCCCTCATAAAAAGAGTCACTGATATTACCCAGAGGGTAAAATGTTCACTACTCCTTAGCCATGGAATATCAATGATTTCCAAAGTTGTTGAAAAAAGAAAGCTCCCTTTGATTTGTAATTAATTTGTTCAATCTTTAAAAAGATGGACTTCAAAACATTTATATTACTGTGATTTGATTTCAGTTAAATAATCATTCTTTATTACAGAGAGAGAGGGGAGAATGGAGAATCTTGTTTTATCTATCTTTTCACAATTAATCAGTTTCTAGGTGCCAGACTGCAGTCTGGCTTTCCATGATTAAAAAATCAAACCTTTTGCTATTAGTGGTATAGTATTAAGAAAGGCACCAGACTCAAATACAATCACTGATCTTAAACTTCCTCTTGTGCTCATTATAAAATCCATGAAATTTAGGAAACCCATACCTCCTTATTGAAGTTGAGGAAATAGTTGGTTTGATCAGTAAGGAAGATCTCCAGAGCTGACCTCCTCAGGTTGTACCGACGCAAGTGGATCTCTCGAATTTGAGAAAGGTGCCATTTGAAATCAAAACCTACCCCTAGGAGGAACACTGTTTGTTGAGTTGCAATATATATGAAAAAAAAAAAAACCTTTTTCATATAGACACAATGCAGTACTCCAATCACTTCAGCCATTCCTAGAAAAGGGAAGTCTTATAGCTGACTTGATAAACCATTTTGCTAGGGAAGTATTAACTTCAGATATTGTTGTGCTGAAAGAAATGAAGAAAGAAATATCTGATGGAATGTAAAACTTGCTTTTGCTTTCTGATTAAAGGCATATTGTAAATGTATTCTGTTCACAAAAAGTATGAATCAACTCCTTCCTTCTTAAACAGACTCAAACAAACTTTTATGTTTAGGTTTCCAAAAGGCTGAGCACTTTGGTATATTCATCTGGAAAATTTTACTATTATTCATCCAACATTTCACTTCAGTGTTCTCACAGCCAACTGTGTATGTTCTATTGAAGCTCCCTAAATTCATACAGATGATTAATGCTTACATACTACTACTTTTTAATCAATGCAGGAGTAAAACATTACTTGTCAGGGAAAACAGAGAGGTGCCATTTACAAAGCAAATTAGAAGCAGTAACTTTTTTTTRGTCAGCAGTTTTTTAGCAAGTTATTTTTAAGAAATACTAAGAATAGTTAATCAATTTACCAGAAAGTACAGTTCCATATTGTTGGACTGAAAGGATCAGTCAGCCACTAACCATCAAGTGCAATATTAARTACATTGTCTCTTTACAATTACTTTGACACTTGTTTTCACAACATAAACTCAGTGTACTAAAAGCAGAATGCTGAACTATACTGAAAATAGAGAGATACTGATCATGCTTACCTTCCTCTTTCTCAATGCTACCATCAAAGAAATAGATGTGCTGGGTAGTGACCTCCAGCCTGCCTGGTATCACATCAATTACTGTAATGAGTTCACAGTCTTCAGACAATATCAGCTTTTCTTTCTGACTTTCSTCATCCTTCTCATCCCTGCAAAAACACCACTAAGTGTTACCAGCTTGGGTGGATTATACTGTTGCTTAGGTCCTTAGAAAGAGTACAGTTCAGAAAAGAATCAAATTAGAATGGCATTAAAACTATACTTTATATAATTGTTTAAGTTGCAAAGCTGCTTTCATCAGCAGTCTTGGGTGTTTCAGACTAGACAACAAACATCATTTTGTAGCATCACTCTTCAGTCTTGATATTTTGGTCTCAGACACAAGTATGAAAACATGAARCTGCACTTTCCTTTCCTATTTAATTGTTAGGTGCTTAACTTCTCTGGCCCAGAGCAGAGTTGGGTTGCAGTTCATGTAACTGAAGTTATCTTCAGGATTATTTTGCTATAATCTACAGCACTTAAAAACCTTTAAAGTACAAAATGTATCAGTACCATTCAGAGAGCCAACTCTCTACCGGGCTTCCACAGCACAGACACACATAAATGCATGCACAACATGACATGTCCAATTACTGAAGCAAAGCATTTGCTATCCTCCCTCAACTCCCCTTTCCCTRCTCTCTCTCTCCTGCCCTTTTTTTTTGTTGCAGTCACACAAGTGATGAGAAGGAAGCAGAGCAGGCCCTCCCCTCTGGAATGCTCTTAAACACAAGGCACAAGGGCACTCTCCAGCATTTAAATGCCAACCACACACATTTTCATGCCATGCAGCTGACAGTGGAGTGAATGACCATGGCAACCATGGACAAGAGGCAGTTCCAGTGTGGTCCATGTCCTTACAGGGCAGATTGCATCTTGAGAATTAYAGTCAAAACAAAGACTAGAAAAGCYTCAACAATTCTGTAGCTTCTGCCCACCTGTGAGCAGTGAATCACTAATGGATTCTCACAAACATCCACTCTGCCTTCTTTTCCCAGGGGCTATTCTTGTTCCAGTGGTGACCATAATAAATCCAACAGTAACTTTCTGGCCAAAACCGCACTAGATTAAATTGTTAAGGCCAGATAAAGAAAGAGGGAAACTTTGGATGCTATTCAATTCCCAAAGTTGTTTCTTGCTGCTTATCCCGATAAGAAACAAATGACAATTGTTTATCCTGTTCTACTTACAAATTGGAACTGGCTGCTGTGTCTTCTTCCGGTAGTTCCAGAACATCATCTTCCAAATCRCTCACTTTCACCTGCTTCACCACCTCCAGAAGCAGAGACTCACTAGAGGGCTGTGTCTGGTGCACACCTAGCATGAAYAGACATAACAGCTCACAACTTGTTGTGCTGCAATACTTTTGGAAATCCAAGCCTATCTTATACAGCYGAATGCTGGTATTAAGCAAGTAAGAAGCAACCAGGCTTCTTCAATATTTTTGTGGTTAAGCAAACCACTAAAAACAGTCCTTGAGATACACTGAAAATTTTGACAGTAAAAGGGAACACAACTCCTAAGAAAAGTTTAACTTGAATTCTGATGTGGGCATTTAAAATAAAGTATTTTGTAATGTTCTTTCAGACATTGCTAAAGCATGCAGATTTAACAGAAATGCAYTGCATTTGCTTTTTGGTTATGTGGGGTTACAAGAGTGTTTTRGGTTTTTTTTGCTTGAGCCTTGATATCCAATACACCCAAGTTCACAGTTACACWCCTAACACAGCTGCTTGGCACATCTCTGAAACAAAACACTTCACATTTCAGTCACAAATTCTAAAAGGCTTTGAACTAACACTGCTTATTCTGATCTCTTTGCTTCTTTTTGAAGAAATAATCTCATACAAGAAATTCGCATGACTTTTTATTTTAAAACAAAGGAGTCTACTTTATTGTGCAACAAAAAATGAACCACATTTCAATGAACCAGGGCAAAASAATTCTACTCAGTAGGAAGATGCTGTTTCAGGTCAAAGAACCACTCRTATTATAGATTTTACTACAGATGAAATAAAGAAAAATCAAATTTTACGTATCTAGCATATATTGCTTATTAAACACAAAGAGGAAAGCGGGTATCTTTCTTTGGTAAGAACTCCAATGAGATAGCAAACACAACTTTACCTAAATTATCTCTCAGGTCACTAGCATCCTGATGAGAGCTGAAGTTGTAATTCTGCACTAGTTTTAGTCTCATACGTGAAAAATTTTCCACATTTGAAAGCTTCCAGTGAACAGGACGTTGTTTCCTAGGAAAACAGGAATATCCATAAAAACAATCTGAATAAAGACCTACAGGAATGAGCTGATCACAAAAGAGTGCATATTTAGAAAAGTAATGGTCATCCACTTCTACTTTGTAAAAAATAAAATATTAAAATGCAGTTTATTGATTTTGTTTCACATTGCAAAATAAAGRGTGATGACCAGAGCTGCAAACAGTAATTATTATCACAGAATTAGCAAGGCTGGAAGATCATCAAGTCCAACTGACAACCTACCACCATCACAATCACCCCAAAACTACTTTCTAATAAGAACTTTCCCTGACACAACTTGAGGCCATTTTCTCTTGMCCTGTCCATCTCAAGCACGGCCACTGCAGTCARTCTGACCTGCTCACAGCCACAYGAAACAGTGAYGTGAGCAAGCTGCTTTGAGTACCAYGCAGAGCTGAGGAACTCCCATCTCACCTGTCAGCCCAAGGCCCCCGCTCAGAGAACAGGTACAGCTGTGCTGCTCTCCACTGCCTCAGGGTGGCTGTGTGCTGGCTGCTGAGCTGTTTCAGCATGCTGTTGTACCTCAGGTTCTCCTGCCGAGCCTTCCTGCTGAACGGCTCCACAAAGTGCTCCTGAAACACCATTGCCAACAGACCCAGCACTCAATTAACTCTCACCTTGCAAAACAGCTCTCCAACAATTCTCATAAAACAAGAAACTGAAAAGGTACAGCAATAAAACATTCTGAACTTTTAAGATAATACTTAGGAGATAAATTTTTTAAAGCTTAGAGCTAGAAGAAGTAGTACCAGACTTTGATTTAAAGATGTGAAGAAAGCATTATCAATGCTGAATCCACACTAAAGCACTTYTTCATCATCAGAAAAGCAGTCAGTATTAGAAATCCTACCCTAATAGGTAGGATTTTTCTTAAATTCTGGTATTCTAGAATGTGACATTCATTGTATTTTTCCTTTAGCTAACTGAATAAAATAAACCTACAAGTTCTGTTATTAAGAAAGCCAAGAGATGTAACTTCATTACAGTATTTCCTGTAATTACCAGTTAGCTCTTATGCTGAAACTCAATCTAAACCTTATCCAGAAAGGTCAGTTCAGAAACAATTTTTCAACACATTAAGTAAGAACTGTTCACTGTTTTAGATGTTTTAATTGTACTGAATGAATGTTAAAGAAAAAAAAACAAACCCAAACAAAGAGCTCATAATGGAAAACAGGTTTTAATAATTCAAMACAAATCAAAGAGGATGCAGCTTATGGCTGAACATATTTCTACCTTACTGTATGAAAAGGAAGGCCTACTGTACTGAAATAACTTTGATTGCACAAAAGACTTTTAACAGACAGCAGAATTCTAAAGCATATCCTAGAAGTCCATACAGTCCCACTGCTCATAAAATCTTAATACGATAAGCCTGTTTTCAATTACTTAAACTGGATCATCCTGGAATTCATTGTCTCCATCTTTTTTTTAGAAGGCAACTCTTGAGAGAGTTTTAAGAGAACCTTGCAGTCACTGAAAACCTTACCTGAAATTTAAGCTTACTCTCTCCTCTTTCTCGGTCTCGCTTGTGCATGTTCACCATAAATGCTTCATAACAATCTTTCCAATAAAGTGCCATCTGCTCATTATCATGTCTGAATGAGTTATCTTCATATTGCTTCATATTTGGAATGATCTGGTTCCACCAAAGCAAAATAAAAAGTACCATATGATTTCTGAATGGGTTCRTCTGCTTTAAGGGCTGAAAAAAGGGAGGAAATGAAATAAAAAGAATTTACTACTTACATATTTGTCAATATAAACTTGCCACTCATCAGATCTGCAGTATTCTTGAAAGTCYTCAAAGAAAGATGGGCTGCCATTGGTAGGAGGCAATGAAGGAAGATGCAGGTTCATAAAGAGAAGTTCATAAATCTTGGATACCAATGTCCGAACGAGGGGAATCAAAAATGAGTAAGTTTCTGTCTTCTCTTCAATGGACCTACTCAAAATGCCTTCCAGCTTCCCCAGGAGGTAGCATGCTTCAGGCTGGCTYTCAATGACTTTGGTCTGAAGGAGGGTGTTTAGTTTGGCTGCTGCCATAGCACAGACCTACAAAAACAAACAGCAAAAAGTGAATGAGATCCTCCTTGAGCACCCATTTGTTTCCTGCYACTCCTGCCTGAATAATCCCATCCCCAAACAGAAGCTCTCTACCCCTTTCTTGTGCTCTGGAGGTGCACATTGACAGGACTGTAGAGTAARCCTGCAAAAGGTAAGAACCAATAAAACATCTTCCCAACAGAAGGATGAGGGACTGCCACAGGTCTGCTCACTGCTGTGAGCAGCTCTCCCATAAACCACAACAGTTACCTCAAATGTGCCCTTAAAACTCTTAAGTARCACTTAAGAATTTGCAACAAACCTGTAAATTGTCTTGTGCAATGAATCCAAGGAGCAGCTGGACTTGCACCTGTGAAAGCCTAATTGCTTCTAGGCCAGCAGAGTACCAGACTGATAGGCTATCCATAAGAGTCACTAGTTCTTCCAAGAGCTATTAGAGAAACAGAAAACTTGCATAAAATTCAAACAAATAAAATAAACTGAAATAAAAGTAACAATAACTACTCTAACTGGAGACACAGTAATTTCAAAGAGCTGAAGAAGAGGCTGTGTTCACATCTGCAACTTAGCCAAACCCAGAAAATCATCCCAGAATACTTCAGTTAAACCAGTAATTTAAAGAAATTCCTGACAACAAGAATCTACCTAGCCCAAGTCAAGTGTCCACCCTATATAAAGCAGTTACTGTACCTTTTCTGTCCATAAATTTGAATTAATTAGTCCTTCTGCCTGCAGAAAACCTTGTACAATTAGCAAGAGCTTGAAGGCATTTTCAGCATGTGTAGGGAGAGCTTTTGAATCTCTGTTATCAGTGACTGACCATTCTAACATCTTCTCCAGCAAGCTGCATGGAAAACAAAATCCCAGAATAAGTATTACATGTTCTAAGTGTAAGTGGCTTTTTAAAAATCCAATTAAGTATTTAATTGAATCTCTTAGTCTGCAGTTATATAACTGCCATCTTCTTGATAAGCCAATGAGATAAAAGCGATTGAGAGACTCATGAAAACAGTGATAGTTTTAAAACCTACTGGCCACAAGMCATTCCTAAATAGGTACTGAAACATATTTCTGAAAGTATGAGAAGGGACAGCAGAGAAAAGTACATCTTGTTGGGAAACACCCACCCCTTGCCAGCTTCACTCACACCCCTCATTTGTTTATCCTCAAAAGGGATGAACTGTACACTCACTTGAGTTTTATTTCATCAGAAGGCCGCAGCAGCTCGTTAGACATCCCCAGTTTGGTGAGAGCAGAGAACACTTGTCCTCTCTCAATCCAAGCATCATCATCAGATTTTTCAATACCTTTCCACATTATACACAGTAGGATGTCTGTAAGTAACTGTATGAGTTCATTATCACTCCCCTGCAAAAGAAGTGTAATATTTAAAGCCCTTCTAGTATAGAAAACCTTCAAAACATTTCTTAACAATCACAGCCCTTATGTTTTCATGTTTCAACATTTGAAACTTTGCATTCTAAAGTCCAATTGAAAAGCTCATGAAAACACAAATATAAGAGAGTGTGGCTTGCTTGTATGATGTAAAACAAGCTGCCTTTAGTCACCCTTGATTTTTTCACAGCAAGTCCACTCCATACCTATTCTGACTAATAAGGGATGTTTAAATAGAGAGGGGGAGAAAGTTTGCAGGCCTTTTTTTTTGTGGTTTCTTGTGGTTGGGAGGGGAGGCTGCTGTTATTTTTTTGTTTGGTTGGTTGTTTTTTTTGAACACCAAAGCTATCCCAACTGGACAATTAAACAAGAAGACACAGTATAAAATGAAGTATCCCTATTCACTACAAAAGAGCCATATTGTTCACTTTTCTGTTGGATGATAGGAGGGACAAAAGAAGAGTAATAATCATTCATTAGGGAGATTGAAAGAACAAACAGAAATTTCCAACAGCTGGAGAAAGCAGTCACATAGTCACTTACGCCTTGGTTTTCCAAYAGAGAAAGCTCAGCAGTGAAGCCCACATCATTCGTAACACCCAGCTCTTTGTCAGGATGCCCCGAGAAGGGCTTAGTGCTCTCTGTGGGTGAGGGAGTGCTGGGCTGGCTGTCTGTCATCTGATTCCCAACATCAGCCAGCTCATAAGAGTCAACACTGGACAAATCTAAACTCAAATGTGAAGGATTASTGTGCCACAATTCTTCTCGGCCCTCTGAACTAAAAGCGGCATCTTCCAGCGGCATAACAGAGAAATGGGCAGGGACATCCAGGGACTTGTTGTCTTCTAAACTCCACTGATCAAACAGACCATTAACTGATGCAAAGCTGCCAACTTTCTCTGTCTTATCAGCTTGGTGTTTCTGAAACTCTTCAGCAGGAGGCTTTTTTTCCTCTTCCCTGGAAGAATCAGTCCTGTTGTCCTTAAAGCCAGTCCGGACCTCYGAGTTTTCCTTCAGGAACAGTCTAACCAAAGTGTCCTGCCAGCCCAGCTGCTGAGAAATCTGTTGTGCTGCATCCAATTGGGAATGTAAAAGGTGCAAAATCTAAGGAAAGAAGATATCCTWCACATTAATTTTAGTTTGTAACTGCACCCATCTGGCTTTTCAATTAAACATGTTACAATCTTACAACTTTACTTTTCTTACAACCTTATCTGAAGAGCCATAATCAGCTAATWATAAGAAAACCAGCTGCAAAGTTATTTTTCCTCATAAAAATATACATTTGAGAAAAAAGAAAAAAAAGTAAAAAATTCTCAGGAGTAGGGGAGGAGCTACCAAAGCATATTGGTAAGTTGCTATATTTTGTTATGCTGCTATATAAGCAACTCTTCTGCAACGATTCCTTGAAAAGCCAGTTATCTCAATAAATAATCCCATTCACCCATAGTCTAAAACAAAATTTTCAAATAGAAAATATACTTGATTAGGAACTATTAAATAGATAAAATTATTGAAATTGCAGTATTAATAGCTTACTGATAGTGTACATTATATAATTTCACTTCTTCATTTTGGGAAACTTTAATAGACTATATGGTGTCTCACAGCTACATTSAGTACTAAGTCCAGTGATACGAGCTTTGAGAAAACTCAGAAATTCAAGGAGYCTACTATCTCAAACTTGTAGAAAATACAAGACATTTSAGGATCATGATAGAGGCRYCACTTTTTGTTTTGGCTTTCAAAAGTACTTGAGTACACAAAATTCAACAGTAAGTAACAGATGGGTTTAATTTTTAAAATAAATCATTACTAAAGAAAACAGTAACGACAAATACTGCCACTGTGTTTCAAAGAAATAATTGACTCATCACACTGTACAGTTTATAGGCTTAAAGGACAGTATTCCAGTTCTAAAGAACACAACTAACCTTTCTACAGATAATCACTCTCATGTTTATATCTGATCTATGAGCCAGATACACTAYAGCTAGGAGATCTTTATAATTCACAGCAGGATCTGTAGGGAAGAAAGAAAAAAGCCACCATGAACAATATCACACAAGAGAAYGTAACAGATAAATACATTAAAATTGCCTTGGAAGTTTACAACTGCCTCCAGGGATAGTTAAAGGAACAAACATCAAGGAACTAAGAAAATGTCAGCTGAGACTAATGGGAACTTTGTGAATGGAACAGCTCTAAAGTAGTATCTCTGGCTTTCCTCATCAAAAACCAGGTATGTTTGCATCTGAGCAGCAGAAGTGTAYCAATGTCAGACACATTGGCAATTACCTGCATACAGAACTTGGTTAAGAAGGTTTTTAATAAGAGACACAGTAACTGGTGATTCATTGAGAAGGAGTCCCAGCCCAGAGTACCCCACTTCTCTGAGTCTCATACGGTGCTTGCTCCGTTCATAAACTTTGGTACACTTCAGCATCTCCTCCACTATCTGTAAGAAAAAGTAAGCACAAACACAAATTGAACTCAAAAAACCATTCAGATCTCTCAAACTTGTGTATGATAAAACATGCTGGTCCACAGTTTTAAAAGTTTATTTGGTAAACTAACTCAAACAACATGGGTTATTTCTTTAAAGATCCAAATTCTTGATTTGAAGAGAACACTAATTCCTTTGTGACAATGCCATCTAGCTAACATTAGAGAAAAGAAAAAAGCAAACTTTAGGTTCTTTACAAACTTTAGTGTCTTTGTAATTACATACACTTCTGCCATTCCAATGAAAAACACTAATTTATGTTCAACTGATTAATTTAGGAACATATAATTCAATTCATTACCTTGAACACAAGTTCTCTAAGCCTGTCAGAGTATCTTTGCTGCAGTAACAGAGCATAAAGAATATCAGCATTCCCTGGTTCAAAGAGCAATAAAAAAAGCTGGTCTGGGGTTGGACTGGAATGAAGCAGGCTGAAGAGAACRTCCARAATTCCGCAGAGCTACAAAATTAGKACAACCAAATTAATCCACAGTTTGTTCAGATTTCATGCTTTGTTTTAGGAAACTTTTCTTGTTTTTTTTAAGTTTTACCTTTGCTGGTTAATAGACATTCTGTTGCTCAGTATTACTGCACTTGAGCAATATTTAATACTTTTTTTTCCTCTCTACAGAACACCTAATCAAATTAAGCAGAGACACAAAGCAAGTCCAAGTGCACCTGATGCTACAAAATAGAAACTATATCATCACAACTCCTGGCCAGTTGAATGTCAATTCATTTGGTTTTGTAAACTAAGATAACTTGTCTAATGGCACATCCTTRTCTTACCTACATCTAAACAGAACCACACATCAATTAACATTTTGCTTRTGGTCATTTTCTTCTTTGTTCACCCTTCTTTTAAGTACACAAGGCAAGATTTCTAAATGCCAAGATGCAAACCCAAAACATCTCCGGTTTAAACTATTAACTTATGCTATATTGCATACCTGCTCCTCATCACTGGTGGCAGCAATGTATCCTACAATGCTCTGRATTTCCTCATGTGTTCCACCTTTGCTCAGGAAATATTTGATCAGGCCATACAGGGATGTCCTTATTGTTCTCAGGTCATCGGGAGCCAAATCGCTGTCTTTACAACCAGTCCTGTGTGCCAACAGACCAGAAAGGCAACCCAAGGAAGTTATTCATGGCTCATTGACAGCAATTTGATGGTGCCAGCTGGGTATTTTCATCTGCCCAGGCATCATGCACAAGTTTTCAACTTTTACTGAACTCAAGCAACTGAATAGTAATAAGCAGAGCAGACTTTGCAAGTCTATAAAAGCCCTGAAATGCAGACTTGTACTGATCTGGATAGGGGTCAGGACTGCAAGTTCCCACCTCCTACAGGAAACAGCAGTCTCTAGCCAATCCACCTCAAGCACATAACTATATTCATAAGCAGATATAAATCATCAGCACTGAAAGGTTAAAATTTTACATTTCTAAAGTCCTACTTCAAATTCTACAAGCATTTAAAAGAACTTAAATGCTGAACTTTTTATAACTGTAATGATCTATGACTTAATTTGCACTGTTGAGCACATCCTACAATTTTGTAGTTTTAATTASTCTTACAAGCACTCCTAGTGTCAGTGACAAACTTTACATAATCTTAGCATAAAAAAATCAAGACAAGGAAAAGTAGTAAGTCACATGGGAAAAACATTGCAATTTTGTAAATTAAATAAACCACCAAAATCCGACCTGCGTTTTTATTTATTTTCTCATTAGAATGATGGCAAAAAAGCCAAGAGCCACAATAAATGAAGAATCAGAAGCAGTAAAACTCATACCCATAATAAATCCTGAGTGTGTCTAGAAGAAACTGCACACCATACTTCTTTCTGAAGAGTCTTCTACTGTCTTTGATGATTGTCGAAAGATACTGTATATGCCCTACAACAGAAAGTTTTCTTTTAGAACCAAGAAAAAGATTTGTGTCATGTGAAGAGTCCTGTGTCTTCACTCAGCTGCCTGAGGCCAAGAGCTCACCGATTCTGAAGGGAAAGTCACCACTGTTCCAGATGCTGAAGTCAAAAAGTAAGTGATGATACATCTGTTGCAAAAGCTGCATGTTCTTTTCTACTGAGACTTGTTCTATCAACAACTGTACAGCCATCAGGACATTCACATCCATTAAGATGCTTGGCACCTTGCAAAATAACAACAGGTGTTAGCACTCAAAATACTCAATGTCCTATAAAATTTAATTCTAAAAAATGGAAGTTTAAGTTTCTTTTATCTTCTACAGCAATATCTGCTCCACTAAAGCAATACAAYAAACACAAAAGTAGTCTCATTTGAATAACCAATCAACACAGTATCTATATCAAAAAACCCCAGAACATAAAAAAAAAAGAAACACTGTATTTCACTTTGCAAAGACCAAGTTTGAACACCTTTTTGCTTTCAGAAACAAAAGGAAGAAAATATTTACTAAGGAGGCCTTTAAAGACCCTGGCATTCTGGCTATGCTTCAAAATAATCAGGATCTCATCCACGAAATTCATTACTAAAGGGTGTTTCTCAAGTTTGCTCACCTTCTGTAACAAGGCTCCTAGGGTGGCAACTCCATGGGAGTGAATGAGATTTTCTTGATTAACATGATGTCCCTGAATAAAGTGTTTTATCATCAAGATGAAAGTTGCAACTATGTTCTTCTCCAGACGTGCTTCTGCAGAACAGAACAACAGTAGCAAAAGTCTTATGGTTTATCATTGGATCACTGCATAAAAATAGAGGGGAAAAAGTAAAATCAAGTGTTTATATTCCTCACTATTTCCTAAATTTCTCAACTCTTGTTCCTTAGCTGTAGACTATATTTTTCTCCTGTGCAGAATCATAGCCATCCATGCCTCTCCAGAACAAAGTGATCCCACTCCTGACTTCAGTTGCTTTATCCATGGCTGCAGGTTACAAACTTCTTTGTTACAATCTTTTGCATATGCTGCAGTCATTTTCCCTCTGTAGYTGCAAACTGATACTTTCTAGCCATGGTATGCAAAAAAAATGTAAAGGCAGAGAGAAGATTTATTTTTTTACTTTACTCCACCATTTCATCCATGAAACAAACAGAAAAAAAGTAGTGTTTTCCCTTGCATGGTCTGATTTCTCAGTGATTTTGTTAAGGTCAAAGTTAATTCTCAATACTAGCAAAATTTTTTAAAACATCTATTCTTAAAGCATCCTTTCAGTTTCTYTTWATTTTAATCCAAAATGTGACCATAKGTGGAAGAGGTAGGAGCCTGAATATTTTTTAAGCATATATAAGTTCAGCTAAAAGCTAAATAGTACAGTTCTGATGCTGCTGTCCCCATGTGGCTGTGTGACCCAGCACTCAAGCTGTAGGAAAGCATCTCCTATTGCTACTTAGCAGGTTTTAAATCAAACATAATTTCTCAAAATAATCAGAACAGAAATTAAAACAATGCCATACCTTGGCACTCGTAACAGTAAATCATGAAAAGAAAAATACTGCTATTAAATTTACCTATACTTGAAAAATGTTATATTATTTTTTATATAGTGCTGAACTCCTGGTWTTCAGTATCCTTGTCAGGTATCTAGGAACAGAAAGAGCCTTTTAGCTTCACACAGATGCTCTGGAAAATCCAGCACATAATGAACAGCTTTCTGTCATTTAAAAAAGGACTAGTAAAATCAAGCTTAAAAAATTGTTCACTTCAGTTTCACTTTCTTACCTGATGCCTTTGGGGATGAAAACACCACCCAGTCACCCTCTACAGGAGTTACTAGTTCTGGAGGCAGAGCTTCTCCTTCAGACTTCTCAGGCATCTGTCCCCCAAGAAAGCTGATCTGCTCCAGCAATGGRAACAGCACATTTATGCCACCAATACAGTTGATCATATCCTGAATCAAGAGAAAAGGCAGGAAAAACATCAGCATAAATAAAATCTCTTCAACTATAGCAAAACTTTACTCAGCATACTGGAGTACTCACACACCAACCAGAAGGTCTCACAGGCCACTTACTCATGGGCCCTCCTGTCAGCTCTTGTTCTGAAATCACATTTTTTACATTTCCTTCCTCCTCCCCCCATATAAATACTGGAAACTAAAGGATACAAAAACCCAGGAAGAATCTTCTCCTAAATATATTTGAAAAATAGGRAAAACATTTTTCTGATTTTAAGTCACTTGCAGTAAGAGGAGATTATAAGATTATACACACCTCTGCTTTAATCATCTTCCTGCAAGATTTCAACTTCAGGCAGTTAAAAAATAATACAATTTTATTTTGCTCTTTAAAATAAYTCTACATATACATCAATTCTAAGCCTCTCCTTAAAATTCAGGGTCCTAAGTCCCCTTTTTTCCTCTCCTTCTCACAAGCAGAGATAGCACAARATAATCCCTGGAGATGTTTAATGACAGACTGGATGTGACACTTGGTGCCACAGTGTAGTTAACAAGATGGTGTTTGGTCACAGGTTGGACTTGATGACCTCAGAGGACTTTCCCAATTTAAGTGATTCTGGATTCTGTTATTCAAACAATGCTTCTTGTGGTAAGGTATATACTCAAATCACAAGATTTCTAGAAGTGATTCACAACCACTTCARATCAATTCAAAATCAGGGTCTTAGCAAGCTACCCAGAGATAGCCACTCATTTCCCCAACTTAGTCCAGAGACAAACACTGTGGAGTACAAGTACCTATTACTGTGCAAAGAGGAAAAAGAGAAGTATTTTAGAACCATTCATATCACAGCAAAATTAACTAGYGAGTGTCTGAATTTCCTTAACATCAGTCACAGCAAGTCATTGTAGAGATATGCACAGTGGATATGTACAGAGTAGCTCCAACAATATTTCCTTATTAATTAGTTTGCCAGTACAATCAATTGCTCTTGGAAAAATGGGTGGATCTTATTTATTGTTCATGCATTTTGCTCAAGGTGAAAAAACACARTATTCTACTGACAAGTCACAAGTGTTAACTAAACCTTACTACTCTTAATCTAACTCAGAGTTTATGACAGCAAGAAAGACATGACAGAATTCCCCTGAGATTGCAAAACACTCAATACACAACAWGYATTCAACATTATTATGAAGAATAGYCARCTRCCATAAAATATCTTCTTGTACTAAGACAGTAAAAGCAGTGGCCCCCCACAAGCTTTCAATAAATGTAATGTAAATGCAACACTACTCAAGATACAGTGTTAGCCCATGAATTCTCAGTATAAAAACATGATGTATCTGTTAAATATAATTTGCTTTATAATAACTTCCAACATTCCAAAAGCTAGACGAACATACACAACCACTGTCATTTTTACATCAGGTTCTGCCCCTTCACAACACATTTACCTTGATGTCCCAATTCACTACTTTGTTTCCTGTTAGTCTTCCATGTAAAAGATTTGCAGACAGGTCAAGGCAAATTGGGTTTCTGCAGGCCTGTTAAATAAAAAAGTCATAACATCACCTAGGAAACAAGTTACAGATGCCTAAACACAAGATTTTGTGCTAATGTGTTGATATTAAAGTATTTAAACAACATGAAACCCCTAGAATATAATACATGCCATTTTAGATTTGACATTCCCCTATTGCACAAGGTAATTCCATCCTTCTGCCAAACCAACTACATCTGAACAAGACCACAGCTGAGGAAAGCTCTCACTGCTCCTTATCTTCCCATAAAACCACAGTGCAAACACTACAAGTAATGCACACTGTGTGGTCAAACAGAAATTATGTCCTGTTTCATACCTTTGGTGTATAATGAAGCAGCACCTTACTGGGGAGATCTGCTACTTCAGCATCTTGAGACTTCCATGGAGTTAAACAGTTTGGACCTATAGAAAAAAAAGGTATATAAAATCRTAAAACATATATTTAAGAGTCCACTGGTAATTAATGTCACCCTCTACAAATTTTATATTACCAAACTTGTTGGAAGAGCAAATAGAACAGTCTGAACTGTATCTGAGACATGCTTTGAAATAGAGTTTCTTTACTTAAATCATTCATTTCAGAGGGTCTGCTTAAAAAGGAAAACATTCTACAGGAAAAGCTAAACTACATAAAGAAGAGGTGTTTTTATACCTTCAAACAGCTCTCATGCTTGTCTTTACAAATACCTATCTCATATTTGTCACTAATCTGTCATCAAGCCTAAATGCCCAGAAAATGACTAACCTTCAAGATAGTTYTGTTTAGCAATACAAAATATTTCCTTTAAATGATACAAGTGTTTTAATTCCCATCTGTAACAACCTTGARTCATTATGGAACTTAATACTTTTCACACTTGGAACTGTACAATATAGCTTTGAGAGTATTTTCTTTAAAATAACCACTTAATTACTGATTCTTATGGAAAAATCATCAAACATAAATCACCTTTAAGTGGCCTAACAAATAAAGGCAATACTTAAAGAGTGTCTGCAAGCATATGTAGGCAAACAGTAGTAAAAATTCAGAATTTGCAAAAGAAATTATTACCTAATATTTTAATTTTGCAGGTCTGCACTATAGTAAACAGATAAGCTTATGCAAATATAATACTTTAAAATCAAACTTCATAACATACTTATTAAATGTTAAGCTTATTTGCTGTGTAGAGCAAAGCTTAGTGGGGTCTTGCTGACAACTCATTGCTTTCACTTTGCTAAAACCAGTACAATCACCACGTACCTGCTAAATACAGCGCTTTCACCTGAGAAGGTTGCAATGCTTCATGAAAGATAATAACTGATCCAAGCTGGCCCTCCAAAGACGTTGGACACCCCCATTCACTATCCTGAGTTCCTGCTGAGATCATTTTGGTGATGAACTCCGGTTTCCCAAGCACCCCACCCCAACCTCCCGTGGCCAGAATGCCCCCGAGCGATGTCCGGTGGGGCAGCACCGGGGAGGAGAACGGCGGATCCGGTATCTGAGATGGAGGGGGAGTTGTGGTTCTCTGACCAGCTGAACCAATGCAGCAAGATGTAAAAGACTGCAGAGTTGTACATGGAAGAAAGAAAACAAAACACACACTGTAAACCTAAGCTTTAAATCTGAAGGCTGCATTTAGCAAATCTGAACTAAGTAAGCCTTGAAAAACAAGCAATCCATCACAGCAGGCCAGAAACCAGAGCACGTATTTCTCATAACAGGAGAGAACACCCTTCTTCCAACYAAGAGCAATTTGGTTACCTCAGGTGCTGCATAACCTCTGGCAGGAGCACAGCCAGGAAGGACAGTGCTCCTGATACCCCTCTGTAAATACTCCTCTTCTGGATTATATTCCACAATACTAGCCCAGCATCCCTGCTAMTGTGCATTTCTCATATCAGTGAGTCCTCAGAGGCTCTCGTGGTAAGACTACTTGCCCTGCTTTTAGTTACCTTGACATTTATAACGTTTATTCACAGATGAGTCAAAAAAAGAATTTTATCTTAACTAAAACTACACTTACTCTCATTTTTAAGTTTTATAAGATTTTACCATTACAGCATCCAACTTAACTGTTTTCTCAATACACTTAAGAAATATCAAATTAGAACTTAGAAAAGAGGGMAGAACATTGGGTGTTGTAGCCCAGTTTAATATTAATTTGTTCCCAAAAAAGAACTAACAAAGCTTACAGAGGAAATTAAACATGGCATACACTCATTTTGATAGCTAGTGYATTGCTAAATGTGTACACATCCCAAATGGTTAGATTAACTGCATGTCAAGTGCTTATTCAGTTACCAAAGGAATAAGGAATAGCATATTAAGGAAACATTCAAAAAACACAAGTAAAAACAAATGAAAACACTGTAAATAACAGGGAATATTCCTCATTGAGTACTGTTACATCAATCCTACTAGTAGAACTGACATTTATCATGATGTCATCATAAATTATGTCAATATGCTCAGGCAATTATTTTAAGGAAAACCCCACAATTTAATCAATGTCATCGGGTAGAGTTTTTTGCTTTGTTTTTAAATTGAGATGACTAAAAAAGCATGACTTAATGGTTAGCTACACTCCAAAACGATRTTGTGGACAGTATCCAAAGGTGAACATTATTAGCACTAGCCTGAACTCTCACTGTTGTATGAGAGCTGGTCCTACCAGGGTGTGGCTCAGAAGGGAACTTACCTCATTCATAGCAGGGAACCGAAGCGGGGCCGACACCTTCTGCTGTCCATTGACATAGATATACACCAGGCTCTGCCCAAAGGGCCTCTTCCCAGGCACGTGAACTATAGTTATGTTGTGCTGGTGAAGCAACAAAAAATAATTAAGTCATTATAAGAGCAATGAAATTGCTATGTGAAACTATCTAACTTTGTATCTACTAAGCTGGTGAGGAAAGCACTTAAAAAAATAAATCCAAAGCATCAACAAGAATATAAGGCCACCTGCTGCTTCCATTTTAAAGCAGTAAATGTAATGTTTACATATAAGCAGGTTTTGAAGAGAARGATACAGCTCTTTCATAGTAATGCACATCAGTTCTTATGTATAGGAATAGAAAAGGATAAGGCAGGAACAGCACCACAGCTAATTTATTCACATAGCACCACAGCCACCTATGGYTGTTCTAATTCAATATAAAAAACCTCTAATGCTGTAACAAGCTTAATCAACAAAAAACGCCTAATACACATGCATAAATTAGCTCAATCAACAACTAATCTATCTGAAAATTGCCTGCATTATTTAAGATGAAATCTGCTATTATGCAATGAATTGCTGCAATATTATAAAACACACTTTTTGTAAAACAATCAAAAAACCATAATTTTGACTCCCGAGCTAACAATACAATCCTAAACAAAGCGTTTATCAGTATCAAATCTTACCCAGAGAGAGTCAAAGAAACAATGGTCAGGCAGCATCACCGTAGCATATTCCCTCTTTGTGCACACTGCAACTACCAATACCCCTGAGCACGTAATAAAGGCTTCAAACCCCATACCACTTCCTGTAAAAAAGCTACAAAAGACACACAGTCAAGGACTTGCTTCATCAAAACTACCACATAAAAATACATTGATTAAGAAGAAAATCCAGCCCAAACTGTTTGGTGGCGGTCCAATATTTATTATGTGACTGTTATTCCTCTTATTAAAAACAGAAACAAACAGAAACAAAAAAACCCAAACCCAAAAAGACATTTTGTTTCTGTTAGTACCCAAAAAGCTAAATTATATCAAGAAGCATTCATRCCAACATGCACTATTTAAGCACCATGAAGGTGTCTTCTCACTTGTGCTCTTACACAAATCCAGAGTTCATGACCTTTACAACAAACTGTGTGAAGGCTGTTCTAGTTTTGGGTGGGGGGTTTGAGGGATTGGGTTTTGGTTTTTAATGTTGYTTTGTTTAAGCAATGAACCTTAGCAGAATTTGGATTTATGGATGTTGAAACTGTCGATGACAGGACATAACAACAGAGAAACCGCACATTTCTGTGACAGGACTTGGCTCTGGTGGCAGACTAAAGCTCTCGGTTTCCCAGACTAAGCATTAAGCACTGCCTTTGATGAAGACAGGCAGAAGCACCWCACGTCACGGGGTACCACATGCCCCAGATGGCCTGTGTCTGTACGCAGCAGCAGTTACAGTAACTGTACCTGTAGAGCTGCTTCCTCTTGCCGCCTTTGCCGGCGGCGCCGGGCTCCACGCGGTCCTGGTCGAGGCAGAGCCAGGCGCTGAAGGCGAAGGCGGCGCCGGGCCAGCGGGGCACGGCGGGCAGGGCGATGCCGGCCATGCTGTGGCGCAGGTCGAAGTACTGCAGGGCGCAGGCCAGGCCCTGCTTGCGCGCCATGGCCAGCAGTGCGCGCAGCGCCGGCACCACCAGCGGGTGCGCGCCCCGCGCCTCCTCCGGCCGCAGCAGCCGCACCAGCTGCAGCAGCTCCTCCGAGCCCATGGACTGGCTCCCCAGCGAGCCCAGCAGCGCGATCAGGTTCTCCGCACACGTGCAGTGCAGCGCCGAGTGCCAATTGAGGGTCTCGATGATGCGGATGACCATGTTGGCGTTGACGCACGTGGCACGGCTCTGCCTGTCGATACAGCAGATTCGCTTCAACCAGCTGGAGATGAAAATCTGCAGCTCGTGTGATTCTAGTTCTGGGAGCCACTGGATGAGCAGCAGTAAGGGCTGGACATTACTAATGCCTAGTATCCCAACGGCCATGTGGTCACCTTCAACAGCCTGAAAAACAGCAGGGAACTCAGACAGGAAATACAATAAGGCGGGGCCAGAAGTACTGTTTAAAGATGTAAGCATTTCTGCCTCAAAGCAAGCACAGCTCACCATATTCATAAGTTCTTCCAGYAATTCCCGTGACGGCTGACCCAGGGATTTTAGTACCTCATATATGTGTGCATACCCAATCCTCTCCTTGAAGACCTCCTGAGGAAAAGAATTCCAGYCTCACTAACAAATAAAATGGACAAAAACTGCTTGTCTACTGCAGCAGGTAGAAAAGAAACTTTTAATTTTGATAATTAAACRCARTATTAGACACATAATAATTAGAATGTAATTATTACATTCTAATTAGGTAAACATGGAAAGAAAAAATAATCATGTTGCATCAGAAGCACAATTGAAAACTGACTCTCTGTGAACCCCAGCTAATCCCCACCTCCAACATACAACTCYTCCCAGGCTTTCCAGAGTCAGTGGAGAAAAAGTAATGCTCTGCAGGAGCATCACGGATCCTGTTGTCTCTCCCTTAGGGTGTACTGCAAGTAGCAACAAAATAAATGATTCCTACTCTTCCTTTATCCTCCAGTGTACAGTCACATCATGTCTCTTTAACTGTGCCAAGTCTAGGGAATCATTCAGCCAAGGCTTAAATTTAATGAATCAGAAATCCAGGAATAAATATACTATTTTTCCATGCGCTTTAGCTTCCTGTCAGAGTCATAAACTAACTACAACCTACCCATTTACCCAATCACAAGAATAACTGYCAAGGAAGGGCACAGGGTAAATGCATAACCACCATCTGGACAGCAATACTGTCCTGGCTTAGTTTAAAGCCATATGAAACTACAACACAAACAGCTGCCTGAGAATTCCTGGAAATACTCACCAAGCCTACCTTATACAACCATGGGACAAGTAAAAATGCACTTCCTTTACCAAGGTTCCAACTGCCACCATASTCAGATCTTCCAGTTTTGGCAGAAGGATGACTCAATGTCCAGCCATTAGACACACATAAAGGATAAGGAATGCTAATCAGCTATTTCTATCTGGCACRAATGTGTGACCACAATCTGCTCATCTCCATTACCAAGACCCATCAAGGTATTGTGATAAAAACACTGACTGGAAACAGTGTACTGCAACCCACCCTCTGCACAGACACTGTTACCTTTGCAGCTGGAGACTTGTGCATCACTGCTGTGAGGGCTTGAATGGTTGATACTGCCAAGGAGTCCAGGTGTCCCTGAAACACCTGAAAGGAGCAGGTACAGAAGTCATTTACAAACATGCAAAGACAGTTCAAACTCCAAATCTGTGCTGTGCCCTCCTGCCAGGAGGGAAACCAAGAGCTTGGTAACATGCCTCAAAAATAATTTCCCCACCAGTCAAAATTTCAAACCCACAGCCTACAAGGAACTACATCACAGCAGACAACTAACCATAGACTTCAAGAGAAGAGAAGCATTCCCAACACAAACTGCACCTCAAATATTCTGATGGACAAACAAGTTTTCCTCATGCGTCTAATGGACAACCTCAAGAGGGAGGGGGGAAAACAATTGGGAAATCTCTTGCAGTGTGTGTGTGTGTGTGCTGCTGGAAAACCAGCATCTGCTGTGCATACAAAGACTTATTTTCCATCCAAGGCTCTGYAAACCCATGCAGCACAGACACACCTCCAAAGTGTAAGAGAAGTCACACCAGCAGAGTTAGGTGGCTGCCTCATCCATAATCTCACTGCATTGACTCAACACCTCTCTCTCCCATTTAATTCATCTTCTGRGTTTTTTTTTTTATAATTCTTGTTTATACTGATATCTCTATGATGGTTTGAAGAACAAAAATGTTGGAACACTCTTTTGCATCCATCAGTAAAACCAAATTAGCAACACTGTGCAAAYAAACATACTGTTTCATCATCTCTGAAATATTATGTGCACCTCAGACATATTTTGAAAGTGAGAAGTCAAGAATCAGAAGACTATTAGATGTGAAGAAACATTTACATGCAGTTAGAGTGTTGTGCTGTGTCCAAAAAAGCCAAAGCTATTAGTTAAAAAATCACAATTTGTAGATAACCATCCCTTATATTCAGTATTTTTTTACATTTTAAATCAGAACAAGTAATTCTACTATAAAATTAATACAAAAATTTGCATTTGAAACTTTCCACAGTATTTGGGAAAARTGAAGCAACAGGCTGTTCCTACCTCCCTGATTCAGCCTGTCCATTGTTTTGTGAACATCTGTTCTTGATGACAAGCAAAGAATCAGGACACCAAACACAACCATTGAGATTCACAAACAAGGCCCCAGAATCCAAAACACCACAGTGCTGAGACARAGAGCAAAAAAGAGGAAAAGGAGGGGRAAAAGAATCACCACCAGGTTGAGAGAATTAATTTGGATCCCATTCATGTACTTCACCTTTTCCTTAAARGAAGCATAACTGATGCTCATTCTATCGCCAGTATCTGCAGTTTGGAGCAGATGAATAAAACATAGGCTGAATTCAATCTGTTATTCACAAAAACCATTTTCCAGAGACAGGAAATGCTGATCTGTGCAGCACTKTGAGTTCATGTTGCTGCAGAAGGTTTAAAGGAGGACGGTTAAGGTGAAGCACAGGAATCAATTTTCCTGTGATTGTGTCTTGACTTCAACTGAAGCAAAATACAATTTAGGTAGGTACCTGGTCCTCATTCATTTCTGTCAGTAATTTGTTGGTAAGGTCTTTCTCACTCTTGTCTGCCACTTTATTGTTAGCATTTAAAAACAGCTGTTAGAGACAAGAATAATGGAAATAATTGCATTAAACAGTCATCTGCAGCCAAAGCTGTGGAGGCTGCCTTAGATTTGTATTTCACAAACAAAATCAAAAAAGGGGAAAAAAAAAAAGGAAAAAAATAAAGCTTTGTCACACTGGTAAGACAATAGTCCGTTAGTATTAGTCTTCTGTTGATTCTTAAAATTACAAAAAAACTGAAGATTGCACTGTAGTTTTGCTAAAGAGTAATTACTATTTTTTCCCCAAAAAAGTGAATGAAAATTTGTAATCACTGAGACAAAGAGAGATTTATCTGGAATTTATACTCATCTCTGGCTTAGCAACTGTGATTTCATTCACAATATGCAATATGACAGAATTCCAAGAAATTTACTTGTAAGAAATAAAGACAAGTCTGGGGCATTAACAAGGAAATAGAYAGAGATGTTTCACCATTTTCCGCTTGTATTTCACCCTAGGTGAAAGCTGAAGATACTTAGACAGAAAATTTTCATCTTCAAACAGCACAGTAGCAGAATTTCTGGGGCACACAATCTTTGGGACAGGAAGAAGGACAAAATAYCTCTGCCATCATCCTAAGAATCAGACAGGTTGCAAATAGCTTTAAATCAAACATACACCTATACTGCATTGTCAGCTAAGGAATTGCTCTGTGTTCAGTAGCTAAATTCCTAGTCAGAACCTGAATTTGACAGTTTCAAACTCACCCAAATCTATAATCAATTGCATGCCAAATGTAGCTGTAACATAATCAGAACTAAAATTTACCTCCTTCCATTTTAAGATTCTATTGAGGAATTAAAAAAAAGAAAAAAAAAAAAAACCCGGATCAAAATGTTTTAAAAGTTCCTTTAAAAAAAAGGAAACACTTTCCTTTAGTGGATAAAACCTAAGCATTTCTTTTCCTCCCCACACACATTTTGTTCCATTATCTGCTATGTTAGTTTCCCTGATGAGGAACAAGCTGAGAAATCAACTTCCATAAATTAGGGCAAACAAAGGACAACACTCCAGATATTACTTTGACTTACACAGGTGTGAAAGCACATTGTTAGAAATACTTTGAAGGGTACATCACAATCAAGAGCACTTAATGCAGAGTAACTATAACATGTCTCAGAGTACTATAACACTAGCAGGAATACGAACATTAAAGAAAAGCAAATGCAGACATTGCAAACATAGAGAGTCCATCAAACTTTTGGTATGAGYTACTTCATTTCTCGTAAGGCAAATGGAAAGGAAAAATAGATTTCTTCTTACAATGTCTACATGGTTTTAATTTTTCCATTTAAAAGCTGTTCAAAAGCACTTTTTTCTTTTCCAATCAGACTTACTGTTATAGGTCATGGTGCTTTGCTCGAAGTCTGACCTCTGAGACAGTAAATAGATGAGAAAAGATTCAGCACTGACAAACCAATTTGTTAAATGACTCAGTACAGAATAAGCACCTCCAGATACCTCTAAATTATAGTGCTTCTTTTTGGATATGACTGGCAAAAAATAACATTCAGATCATCAAAACTTAACCAAGCAGTTTTGAACAGCTTTTGTGTAGATCTCTAACCCTAAAGCATAGTTAAGGAGAAAGGTTGTTTGCCCATGAGCCAGCAAACCAGCAAAAAAAAAAAAAAAAAAAAAAAAAAGGTTTACATCTTAGGAGACTGTTATACTGCAAATGACTAGGAGATATGAGTAGAAATACAGCTTTGAACACCCCAAGTTCTGTGGGATATCTATAGCAGAAACAGTGGTATGGATTTTCTTTACCCTTCCTTTCCATAGAAATTAGCTGCATTTCAAGTTTGCAGAAGATCCAACAGCTTCCTGAGTTTCAGATGTGTATGAACTCTCATGCCCTCTGCAGAGATGCAGAACGTGCTTTCCACACATGCCTTGCCCAGGAACCCAGCAGCAATTTTCACAAATGAAGGAATAAACTCTAGAACTAGGGTCTCCACCCCCAGCTAATAAGGAGAAATCCTAATTCCACAGCTAAATCAATCTTTGCTCTTTGGCTTTGAAAAAGAATGGAGATACAGTATATTTGGAAGTACAAATATACTGCAACACCTGCCCTGCCTCTMTCTCTCCCACTTCTCATCCGTGGGGGTATTCTGCCTGTGAAAGGCTAAAAAAGCACACTGTGTACCAAACTGGCAGCACTGATCTCTAAACAACACACTGATATGAAAGACTGCATCCCTGGAAAAAGCCTTAAAAGAACATATCTTGTAACATACAGACAGGCAGAACAAAAATAAAAACAGCAAGCTGCAAGAGAAAATACAGCAGCTGTTCCTGCTTTCTTTAATTCCAGCACTTGTTTATGAGAGCAGGAACACAGCTAAGAGCCTCCATGAAGAGGCAAACATCACGCTGTTGATGATTTTAGAAGGAACTAAAAAAGGAGTTTCTTATAGAGTACAAGGTTAGTACAAAAATAGGCAGAGATTCTCAAACAGGAGAAGAATRGAAAGGTCAAACAAAGTATTTTCAGAAGAAGATAATAAAACTACAGACTATTCAAAACACTTCCAAGTCAGTTGGCATTCTGCCACTGATTATAAGTAAAATTAGAACATAATCCAAACACTTTATTTTTAATACAACATTGCACTGAAATACATKCTAATCCAGAATCTAAATGGATTAGAAACAAATTGTACACTGTAGCTAGCATTAAATTATCTATCTTCAGAARAGCTCAAAACAGCTTTGTCACTAACATGTCACAAAAAGAGAAACAAAATAGTGCAGAGAGTTACATCATATCTATGTTCTTCCACACAGGGAAAAATGAAATCAGTGGAAGTTCGCAAATTATGACCATTTGCAGTTGAGATGAAAACCCTAAATCCTATGTARAAAAGGAAAAATTGAGGAAATTTTTAACAGCTTGAGCTCATGTTTTATGTCAGCCACACACAGTTTGAAACACTTACAATGGCACACCAGAAAGATTTTTTTAAAATGGAAAACRATTCCTCTGAAATTAGAATTCAGACCTCCATCTGGCAGCAGTTGTTAAGTGACTTCCTAGCAATCCAGTGATAGAATATAAAAGAAACAAAACAAAACAAACAAACAAAAAAAAAACCAAACCCCAAAACAAAAACCCAAAAAAAAGGCAGGGGTGATTGAYTTTTTAAATCAGATATACTGTTAGAGGTCATCATGCTTAGCTCAAAGTCTGACATCTGAGAGATTTTAATATGCAAGAAAAGATTCAGCAGTGWTTCAAAGATACAGCATCATAACAGATTTTAGAGACTGAGCAGGGTCTGCAAAGGTATTTTGCTCAGGACTCAAAGGTAAGTATTCATTGCCCTAACCACAAGACAGACACAAGACACCTCTATTTCATTAGTAATAATACAAGGCAGGCTTTGTTAAGAAGATGCTGATAAGGGAGAACTTACCTTGCAGTTCTGCAGCAGTCKGATGAGATGCTCAAAGCAGTTACTGTTCAGGAAAATTGCCTGCAGAACAGGCCTATCTGTGCAGTCTAACATGGCTGTGATGGTATCTAGAAAATTAAAACAGAACTGCCATTAAAGACAAAACACATCCCAAATCAATCAAGCATTTTTTTCCTGCACATTCTGTAACACACATCAGGAAAAAATGAGACAAGTGATATGCTCTGCATTATATTTTTGATCAAGAGTTATATGCACTTCAAGAACARATCACCAGGCCTAAAGCTAAACATTTTGACACTATAAAAATTATCACACAATCTAATATTATGAAGAAATTTCAGCTAATGAGTATCTTTGATTGCTTTGGGGCTCTGTTTAAAGTCATTGCCAATTGTGAGTACTCTGCATTCTACAGCAGCCTTACACTGTAAGTAAGCATTCTCCATGGCCTCCAGTACTATTCCTCAGTTTTCTTGCAAGGATGGGAAAAGAAACACCTTCATTTCCCATGTTAAACATCAAAATAGAAAATCTCAAACCCCTGAATTCTAACCCRAAAATTTACACTCAACTCTTTCAGACTATTACTTTTGGCCAGTATTTACAACAATGCCATTTGAAAATTAAACTACCACAAAACAGCACCATGTGGCTATTTTATTACAGAACAATTTTATACTGCAATTGCTAAGATTCTGGTAAGTGTCACTCCTTGCTTAGCAAAGTTTTTCTCTTTTAATGGAGACTTTCAGTCTATGAATCTTGACACTGGTTCAATGGCAGGAATCTGATGTGGTTTCTTCTCATTTTTTATTAGTAAATGATTAAACAAGAAATATCTAAGAAGAAATGCTAGAAATGTTTCAATTGCTTAGCTAAATCAATTTTTTTTTTTGCTTCAGAGATATTGTAAAGAATATCTGAAGGAACTGTGTACTCACTGAGCATTTGGATCTGCAGTGCTATGAAYCTGCTCTCCCAGTGCCTGCATCTCCTTGCATTAGGTAAGGCTGAATGGTCTGAATTGAGCAGCTTGAAGTAGTTCTCCAGGATTGTACTTGTCTCRACTTGGCGCTGGTCAGAGCTGCTGCTTAGCAGGATATGGACAACTTCTGTCAGGCACTTCAGAGTCAGCTCTGCCTTCCTGCTCACTTCCTCAGGGCTTCTGTCATCCCAGGTGTCACAGTCTGCCAAAACACGCATCAACACTTCCATGGTGGCAGGAGATACTGCTTGAAGAGCATTCCTCTGAAAACCATTATGGCAAAAAAATTAAGAAAAATAAAATTTAGAAGAATTTAAACCTCTTCAAACCAGTTACTTCTACTTGAGTTATCTAAACCATGCAGTAYGCATTATTATATCTACTAATGCTGTGTGTTGTTAAATAACTAAGAACCATTCTATTTGGATTATGCTGATGGCTATAGATTAAATGCATCCCAACTTGTTCACATAAATAGGCTCTCTTTTTCAAAGGGAATGCTTGTACAGAAAAGGAAATATAATTTCAATACAGGTTATAAAACTCTTATAAGGCAGCCCTGATGAATTGCTRATTTGAGGCAAACCTTCACCTGAGTTTTCATTTTCTATTATGATATTCATTATACTTTAGAACATGTGGTAAAAACACAATAATTAGCAGACATTCGCCTGGGCCCTGAATGCTTTTTTCTCACCTTTCTTCCTGGGGACCTGACTGCATAGGCTCAGGGACAGGAGCCCAGGCTTGTGGTGAGCTTTGAGAAGCCCTGTCAGAGACTGCTCACACTGTGCAGGGAGCTTCATTCCAGTTTTGGCTCTCAGTCCTTTCCTAATTTCATCTACACTGCAGCCATGGCCATGCCAGGCCATGTCACACCTTGAAGCTGACCCGCTGACTKGACTGCAGCTCAGCCTTAGCCCTGCCTCATGGCTGTGGATGGGGCTGGGAACCCCTGGCCTCTTGCCTAACTCAGCTACCACCAGCAGAGCCAACCCTGACTCTGATGTGCTGAGTTCCAGACTTCCTGGCTGGACTTTAGGCTCCATCACTACAGACTTGCCTGGTGGGCTGGGCTGGTTGGTGCTGGCTCCAGCCTTCACAGCTTCTCCCATCACTCTGTCTGGGTATAGCCTGGGTACATCTGGAGTACCCAGCTTTTAGCATTTAGRTGTCATTGCCCAGAATGATCCCAAAGTTCCCAACACAAAAAGAATTCATTAAGGATAATAAATTCTTCTCATTTACAAGTTATGCAATATTTGGAAGTCTTAAACAAGGAAYAAGCATTTGGAGGTTTCAGCAGCTGAAAAGTTTAGTGTATCCTTACCTGACCACCAGCCACAATAGCTCCAAACAGATGCAGCAGGCAACATTTTAGACTTTCCTTGAGATGTTCACTTTCTTGAAAACATTCTGATAAAATAAAAAGGAGATTTTACTCAAAAAAACCTCATCAACAAATTATTAAAAAAACCCTCCTCTATACCCTGTCATCATATAAATAAAAAAAATCAACTGTATCATCTCCACTTTGTTTTATATAACTCAGACACAAATACACCAATTCCAGCATTATCAAAGTAACATAACATTACCACATTTATCAGGAATTTACAGGGCCACACCTTCAGCTTGCATAAACTTCCCATGCCAGCTGACAGAACTATAGACACACAACTTTTGTTCTTGATTCATAATGTAGAAATGAGCCCATTTTGTCCACTCTAATGAGAAATAGAAGTACATTCTAACACACAACCACAAGCATGACAAAGCTCAGGGAAATTCTGGCATGAAAAGTCTGATGCCACATGCAGTGCAAGCAGCTCAATAAACAGTCCCTGAGCTTGCTGACTTTAAGGCAGGTTGCCTTAAAAAATCCTGTGCAGATCTGTAACCTTTCTAGCAGTAATTTCTTTAATGACAACTATCCTGCGTCTCTTCTCTTGCCATATCTGATAGAAATTAGCCCCAGACAGCTGCAGGAACTCTTCCTAGCAATAGATTTAACCTGGATATTATTGTTACAGCAATAACACTAGACCTAACACTGCAGCAAGAAACTACAAAASATTCTTTTTGGAAAGACCACTTATTGGCAAGTAAGATTTCTGACTATATACTGAATGCCTAAGCCTGTTTTAAAAGAAGATTGCAGAGCTATTTTTTTCAATGTGTTCTCCAAACAGAACAAAGCTTACTTAGATGATCACMCTGTTATGAGCCAGTAGCACCACTCCTTGACTTATAGCCTCTAGCCTTTGTAGAACCTCAGACAAACTGAAAAGAGCAGTGCCTAGCAGATTGTGAATAAATCATKAGGCTGGGTAGACTGAAACCACCCCCCCTCAATTCTGGCATGGCAGAATGCTTAAGGCACATGCTCAGCAATTTCTTGCTTTGACCTTTCTGCCAGCTGGCCAACAAGCAGGTGAGTGAGTATCTGCTGGCTAATTAGCACACTTCCACCTCAGTGACATTACATCATATTTAAGAGATTTAGGAGGAACCACAGGASAATGCACTGAATGGAGAGAACCTACATATGACATTACTCAGTAGCAGCCTTTGGAGCGGGTTTCCAGGGCCCTGGCATGTAGATAAGGGCATTTTACTGGCAGCAACGATTTGGTGTTTTTGGCAACTATCCTATTTTTTCTACACAGCAATGGAATCTCAAGGAACAGGAGCTACAACTCAAACCTAGAAAAATCAAATTCATAAATGCTAGCACTCCACAAATAGAATCTTTTTTATTTATTTTCAATTAAAACCAAGTTAATGGACAAGCTGCAAAAAGGGCTTATTTCACTCCTTCACTGCCCATCTCTCCAGCTTATTCCTGCTCTTTCCATTCTGTAGGCATAGCACTTTGGTATGCTAAATTGGCAAACTACTGGGCTCACTAAGTTTATTCTTCTAAAGAAAACTATTTTTAAAAGGCTGGTAAGTAATACTTACGGTAAAAGAAAGGGACAAACTCAACAGTGAGGGAAGCTGGTTTATACTTCTGTCTGCTCCTTTCAACTGTGCTGAGGAAACGTCTGCAATTACATTAMAAAACATACACCAAAGAAATTAGATATGATACCTCTGTATACTACTTCCTTATTAATTTATGACTTGCAATGTGGAATTACAATATGACATAGAAGAAAACACTGCCATAAATCAGGAGTTATCTTTTGCTTACAGGATGAAAAAGAATAGTGAAGTAGTATTTCATCCTGAAAACATGAATCACAGCTAATCTCATATTCAGTCTGCACCTAAAAATACTAAACACTTTACAAAATGCTTTAGTTAAAAAAATAAAAAAGGCAGCAATCTCTTCTTTAGTCCATAGTTATTTTAACACGGTTGGAGGGAACACATAATCAAATTAAAAGGCTGTAATTCTACTGATACACTTATAAACTTGTTTTCAAAGATGTAACTTATCTGTACTGTGAACTTCAATAACTTCCTTTGCCCTAATTCAAGCAGGTCTGCCCACCACATTCCTTTTGGCTTCTTTGTTCCACTAGTTTAGAAAAATGGCCAGTTTTTAGAAAGAGAACATAATCTAAGCACCTTTGTGGTGATCAGTTACAACCAATCACCTCTTAACATATCCTCAAATTTAATTTTCTTTCAACTTTTATATTAACAGTWAAATTTTTTGGAAGTTATTTAAATCACACGCAGTTTGAGAAAACATACCACATTTCAGTGGTGTGACTCTATGCATCCATGGTTAATGCTCTCAGAAACCACAGCATTCACAAGCTGTGCTAGCCCACACCTACCCTGCGACTCGCTGCCTCCAGTTTCGGTACGGATCGTACAGACTTTCACAGAAAGCCAAGGCATGTCTCACAAATTCTTCTATGGGGGTCTGATCCTCCACTTCTTTTTCTTTTGTTTTGCTTTTTAACTGAGGAGAAAAAGAAAGCTATGGTCAGAAAATTTCCTGAAGTTGAAAATTAATCTTGATGACCCCCAGAAGAGTTGTTCCCCACATAACACTGCTACTGAAAGAGCAGATCACAGACAAAGGAGCAGGAGGTATCAGATGGCAAAAATACAGACAAGAATTATTAACCACATACCTGCTGAATGTACAATGTAGTCATGGTGATAACATGGTTAATGTATGAACACATCCCAATCTCTTCCACATTAGCCAAATTCCTGTGAAGACAACATCAAAACCACAGACTGTACACAGTGTACCATTTGAAGCTAGTTCAAACAATGTTTGTTTTAGCATTCTGTTTTCTATAGTCAYACAAAAGGATACCAGCATTTCAAAAATACTCTCCAAAAGACTGCACATACTCAAATGTTTATTTCTGTCACTATTACAGAGCTCGTAAGTTTTCTTCCAACAGGAAGAGAGATTCAAGTCACTCTGCTACAGGCCAACTCCATCTGGAATTTGGGGTTTCAGAGGTTAAGCAGATTCCCAGGACACCCTAAATAGAAAGCTCAGAAATGGCATCTGATAACAAAGWCAGTAACTTCCACTTCACTAGTGCMTACACTTTCTARAACTTTAGGAGACATACTACCTAGATACATTTACTCACTTTAAATTCTCTGGAGCAAAACAAACACCTAATAAATTATTTTAGAAAATTAAGCAACAACAACTAAGAATTTCTCAGTTTTGAAGTTACAAAGATCAGATACCAAAGTGATGATGTAGGAGAACTTTTCAGCAAGTAAAGGTGACACCAGTGTATACTTCAGAAACACATCATCACCATCCACTYAGCTTATATTCAATATTCCAGGATACTTAAACACTGCCCTACAGCTCTTTGTATTGTTTCAGAGGTAAGGCAAGCCAAAGTATTCAAAAATGCTGCTTCAAACACTCCTCACTAAAAGAGATTCTCTATTGTATTTTATCCCCTCCTTCTCTCTAAAAGCATTTTGCAACAGCAAACTTAAGAAATAGAGAGGAATAGATCCCTAAAAGCAGTTTATTTATTTGTGTCAATAGAATTACACTATCAGGCAGAAGTTTCAGAAGGAAATCAGCTGCATGAGCAGTGTAATAATAAGTTTCACAAGCTGTTTATGGAATTATAAGCATGTTAAAAATGTGAAACAGTTCTTCCTGTACAATTCTCTCAAGTTATTTCRTATCTAACACTTTTTAGAGTGCACATTTTCTTTTAAAAGTATTTCTTAGACAAGGTACATTGTATCTTGAATTCCCATAGATTTATTTTCTATAGCTACAAGGAATTTARTCCCCTTCTATTCCTATTGCAAACATTATTGCTAGGACAATTACGTTGCTCCCCTCTGCCTTCGTTTTGGAGATTGTGAGAAGTGTCATTTCTCTGTATCTACTGGAAGGTATCAAATCCCATTGTATCTGCCATTAAAATCTATACTTATAGGCTGCATCAAGATTTCTTAAACAAAACAAYAGCCTTGCTGAGGTAACAATTGGAACAGATACCTGCAAAGGATGATAAAGAATTTGACAAGTAAAAGTGACAGAGTCTGCTGCTGCTCTTCCAGGCCATCTGACATTTTCTGGACACACTGTAGCAACTGGAGCCTGAGGACCTGAAGGATGTTATCAGGAAGCAGGGATATTCCTGGTGGAATGTCATCCACCCTAATGAAAAAAGCMAGACACAAAAGTGTTACTCATACAAATGCCAAGCTGCCAATCGATTTCCATGCACTCATGGAGTGTTCCAGTGAAGTTCTGTGGGAAAGGTCACCCAACTGACACATCACAAACACTTGCTCATGAACCACTAGGAAATCTCTGGTGGCAATATACCAGCTTGAGCTTTCTTTCCCCCAGCAATGAACTACATTTAAAAAAAAAAAAGTGTTGAAGTTCATTAAGTGGCTTCCTAAATCCTCCTCCATGCAATGAGCTGCCTTAATTACCACAAAGAAATTGCATGCTCTTCATCAGGTAAGCAGGTGGCCTGTGAAATCCTCAGGGACAGCCACAGCAGAATAAAACAGAAGAACAAAACATATTTGGAAAAACATTTTCAATTTTCTTAACTGAAGATTAAAAGTGTCCAAATAAATGAGATGCAATTATTACATAGTTATTGAAGCCTGATTGGTATTCATCCACAGTGAACCTCATGTCCTTCTTACATAAATTTCAAAAAGCCATACAAAATTATATTTTGCCTATTGCATTCTGCAAACTAAAACATTTTTAGAAACATACCAGAGAGAACCAAGACATGAAGAAAAGAATGGGTTTATTTGTGGTTTAATTTTTTTTTTCCAGTGATCCAAAACCAAATAAGAAAATGGAACAACCATAAGGAAACCCATTTCACTAACAGTATAGAAATCTACAGATCTGTAAGGACATTTTTTGGGATGAAAACTGTTTATCCACTGCTGCACATGCTAAAAACAGCCTCTGGCAGCAGCTTTTTACCCTGACACATCCTCTATGAACTCTATGCAGGAAAATGAAGACACAAGCAAGAGCCTTACAGCTTACAAAAGCCTTCAACACAGCCAAAGCCAGAGGAAGTGTACAACAAATAAAATTCAGCAAGCTCAAAACCTCACTAATACAACTGCTGCATACRTTGCATCCATGAAAAAACACAAAGAAGATGTGTAGAAATGCAGTGACTAACCCTATACAACATGATTGCTATTATTTGAGGAAAATGGGGAACAATGCATTGTTTGCCTTTTAATGTTGAAAAGAAAGCCTTTAGAGGAGGGAAAAATCAGAGACCCAGTTTAGTAAAAGACCTAGACGTAAGTATAAGGTGTGGAAAAAAGCTCCCACATCCTAGAAAACAAATGTTACCCGTGTTTATACAGAAAAACACCCAATTGTCCATTCCCTTGCCTCTTCACACAGTTGTGCAATTTGCTTTTCAGATCATGGAATTAAGGGATTCAGAGAAYTGTAATACAAATTTTATAGCCTAGGCTGTAAACTGATAGCAACACTAAGCACAAACTGAGAGCAACTACTTTTTTTTCAATGCAAATGCCAAGAAAGAAATTGTARTTTTTGTGACAGCAACTTCAACTGGAACTACAAGCATGGTTYCTCATACTGTGATAATTCAGATTTTGTATTTCAGATTCTGATAATTCCCTCTCAGTACTAGCAAAACGGTAATTTTTGAMAGCTGAAATCATATCTCCAGAAGTTAATTCCCTAAAATGGCCAACAAGTCTTTTTCAGTAAGATCATGAAATGCTTTACAAGAGAGCAAACAGCATACCCTTCATGCCTCACATCCCAGAGAATGTTTTCTTTGCAGTAGYKGYCTGTGTTGCACAACCCATGAGAATTTGGGAGAGATTAATGAGACCAGCATGAGAAATCCTAATTGGCATTACACAAAATGAATACACTAAAGAGTATATAAATAAATATAAGTATTTATAAATAGTCAAGCTTGTTTTCACCCCAGAGGAAATTACTACTATACCACCAAAAAAAACCTTAGCTTTAAAACAAAGATTTAAATTTGTTGTAGTACCAATTTTTCCCAACCAAACTCACTGTTTAAAGTAAGTACTCCAAAAGAAAAGAAAAAAATTAATAATAAAAAAACCATACTCCATCTGACATTGTTATTTGACTGCTAGTAACCTACCTCAAAATTATGAGGAAGAACTTGACACATTTGGAATCTTTTTATTTACAATTTCCTTCATTACATTAACGTGGTCATGGCAGCCATGCAAACTGTCAGGGGTGTGCAAGGGAACTGAATGACCCCCACACTGTCTGCACCTACTGCAGCTCACACACACTGGGAACTCCTCTGCCAGTGGTGAGCACTTGGGAACAAACTGCTGCAGCAAYCCAGGCTTCACTTTTCACCATAGGATCACACAAACCATGTATTCAGCATTCCTATCATGATTTCTGCATCATTTTTATGAGGATTTGAAGTCAGCAAGTTAATAAAACACAGTTTCTATGGTACTTCGCATGAGCTTCCTTTAAGCTCCTTTGCTCAAGATCATGCAAACCAAAAGCAGAAAAAAMGTATGACAACACTCCGGAGGCCTTTGTTATTTTTAAAAGTATTGAATCAAATGACAATTCCTCTCCAATGAGGAGAAAAAAATCCTCACAGCAGCTGGTAAAGGYTTTATCCTTTTTATGGTAAATACACATGGATGCATGTTTTGAGGGAAATAGCAGACAGGTGTGCTGTTGTGCTATTGAGCTTTTGTGCTCAATGATCAAACTATTAGCATAGTTATATTCACCTTTTCAGCAAAATCATTAATAACACCATCAATGAGCCATTCCATACAGAGTAGAGGCTCAAAGATAGGGGTAGAACTGAAGCTGTATAAGCCTATAAAAGCTGCATAACTGTATAAGCTCTGCTTATACAGTCAAATCATACTGGATACACTCACACACGATATTCACATTTCCAAAGCAGACTTCAGGAAATTAGATATTCTAATTTAAAGAAAAAAAAAAACCTCTTATGAGTTAAATCATGAAGTCACAGTGCCAATTAGAGTCCTTTCAGGAAGGAAAAAAAACCCAAAACCAAACCTGGAACAGAATCTTTACATTTCTTAACTGGTATTTTCTTGCATACTAAAAACCCCCACATGTTTTAGACTGACACAAATTTCATGCCTGTCTTCCAAACGGTTAGTTGTGTCCAGCAATCTGTACAACCCTTCTCCCTAAACAGCTTCTCATAATTTCCTGGCATAGCCATAACACAAGRTCTTCTCAGGCACATAGCTGTAAAACATACCAAGATTTATAGAAGGAAAAAAAGAAAAAATATTGSTGCAGTCAGTTTCTCATTGTAACTGGCATGATACTTTTTTAAAGACCAATAGACAGAATGACTTGTCTAATAAGGAATCCAGTTAAAAAAATAATAAAGTGAGTCCACAGGGTCCTGTGGCCTCAGGAKTCACTGGAAATCAACATTTGGCAGTTCCACACTGACCTACTTTTCTTTTTCATGGGCCCAGTATTACTGTTTTCACAATGTAAAGGCCTACAAAACAAATTGACAAAGCCCAAAATGATGCCACTTTTCACATGCCTGATTATATCAGAAATGCAAGTATGGGCAGAAACTGCAATTCTTTTTTAAATTCTAGTATCTGATAGCATAGTATCWGTTTGTTTTTAATGCAGACATTAAAGCACAGGAATTATCTGCCTTCCATCCATCCCTATGTTGTTTTGATGCTTTTTCTTTACATCTGTTACACAAATGAGTCTAAATCCACATGGTTCTGTTCTTCCAGACTAAGTCACTAATCCTGTCATTAAGCTCAGAAAAACACACATTATTTTTACACTCACTAAAGTCTACCATTTACCACAAGGAAAATCCTGGTACTGTTCTACATAAGTAAGCTTTATGCTGAAGAAAAATCCCCAAGGTGAAAACCACGAGCACATACACTAAAAAACACTTAAACTCAGAGTACAAATTTTAAAGAACTTAAAAATCAAAGTACCAAGACAATTCTTTTCTTCCAGTGTTCACATTTCAATATTAAATAGGATGATAAAGATAACCTGTGCCAAAAGACAAATTTTTTCCTTAACTAAACATAGTAAGATGCATTTTGGACACTACAGAGGAACAGATTTTCAGAAAGAGCACAGAATTAATTTGAAGGTCTTGCTGACTGTTAATTGCAGTATATATTTTGCACTCATAAAAGCATTATGAGRAAAATTTTAATACAAAGAGCTGGGAAGTCCAGGTTTTATCTGCTGAGATCCAGTTGCAGCACTCTTCATTTCCTTGTAACAGTTGAGGCTATCACTTGCACTTCAAACAGGATCTGATCCAAAGCCCATTAAAGAATTTCCATTGATTTCAACAGGGCTTGGAATGCAGCCACCCTGCAAGGAGCACAATTCTTTGCTTTCAAACACCATTAGTGGTATCAGCTATAATACTGACACCAGTTCTCATCAAGTCTGAAACCTTTAATGTTTGGTTTTTCTTAAAATCCCTAGTTCATCCAAGSACCTCAAAAGCAAGAGAAAACATCCAATGCCTAAGATTTTACTCTTCATTTTCAAAGTCAGACATGAAAACACAATCATGATAGCACAGCATACAAATTTAAAACACTAAATAGGAACCCTGAAATTATGGTTTCAGGCCTAATAGGCCCTCATGATTGTAAGTAGGAATTTTTGGTCAGCAACATGAGGGATATCAGCAATACTCTTACCCTGAAGTCTTCATGGATGCAAGGAAATGACTCTCAAGTCTATAACTGGTGAGTATTTTAATTTTCAAATGTTTTTAGCTAAAATACCCAAATCTTTCATTGAGCATTTAATTAATCCTTAATCTTAAGGCAACTCCTGAAATAAAATTACCAACTCTTTACCTACATCTTGCTTCTCTTCTCTCACCGCTGATGCAGATAGCAAACACTCTTTCATATGCAACATTTAGTGAATACTTATTAAAAAAATGATGAGGAACACAAGAAACAACAATTGTATTTCTATGAGCAAGAACAAGAAGTRCTCATGCCAATTTCCTAATACAATGCAAACACCAGTATTTGCCTAGTTTCATCATTCCCAAMCCAACCTGACCTTCACATGAATAGGAGTGCCACTTGACAACTAAAAAAAGTTTCTCTTGTTTAAAGGCAGCACTGCCATTGAACAAGACTGGGCTCTCAGCCAGGTCTGCTTCAGGTATCAGGGAAAGATGAACAGGTCTGTAATTCCACATACCTYGTTGGTAGCTTCTCAAAGTCCACATCCAGAAACTGTTCATAGCTAGACACAAAACTATCCAACCAGAGCTTCAGATAATCTGGATCTTTCTGTAAAAAGGAAGAGAACATTAGGCAATAYTGGACTCAAGGTCTTCTATCAACAACTCTGCAGTACTGCCTCATAAAAAAAAAGCTTCTATTTAATGCATTTCAACTGGGAAAAGGAGGCAATACACAGTTTTTAGAAGCAAAAGAAAAAACAACTGCCTGTGTACTTTGAAATTTTCAGCCACACTGTGCTGATGGGACATTTTTGCTCTGTTCATTAGTTTATGTGTCTCCTCTTCTTGGCGGAGTGTTAACCAAAGTGTTTTAGCTTTTCCCCTCACGAACAAGCTTAACTTATTCTCCAGAGTCATCCATACCAGCTTTACAAACTTACTAAAATGTGTTCCAGTCAAGGTACCATAGACACTAGTACACAATACTCCTTATGGCTCATAAAATTAAGTAAGACCCCTAACAGCAAGCCTAATCAAAATAATTTTCTTGTTGCTTCACTCATAGGTCATTATGGCAGATAACAGCAGATTAGAGACAGATGGTGTTCAGAAAGACAATATAGAAACTGTGACTARCATGCTAGATAGCTATAAAACAGGAAATTGTATTTAAGCTTCCTAGTTGTTCCTAGCAGAGCACTAAGACTGTGTTTGTGACCAGCAGTCCCTCAGGGCTGGACACTGTCCCAGCAACTGGGACAGGTATTAGACCACTGCAAACCACACAGGGAAATTCTGTCAAAATATGCATTTGAGGCAGTCTTACCTTAGAATTCAAACTGCTTAATTATCAAAAACAAGTTGCCAGCCCACAGTTACATATTCCTCTGCCAGGCCTGTGCACTCCTGTCCATTAACATGCATGCACACAGTCCCACATTCTATGCTACAAATAATTTTCAAAACTATTTTAAAATTTTTGCCTGAAGTGTTTGAGATTATAAATGATTTCTGAATCCACTTCATAATTTATAACACTTGGCAGAAGTTGAAAACATTTTTCTTCCTTCTTTTCCCTGTTCTGCATCTCCTCACTTTTGTTTGTTGCTTTTATATTACCATAGATGTTCCCAAATAAGATAACGTTTCCCTGCAGAGTTAAGATGGAAGAGCAAACACTGAATAACTCTAACATTTGTCAGTGCAAAATAGCTACCTACAAAAGAGCTCTCCACAGTGAAAAAAAACCAAACAAAACAAAGTTTAAAAAAACATGCAAACAAAACAAACAACCTCAGAGCAAAATAAATACATAAATCCAGAACCTCAAGYGGTGCAAAGCTCTCCTCAGAGCATCTTTTCACAGCAAGTACAGGAGTTATAAAACATGGAAMCCCCCTTCTCATTCTAGACTTTACCCTTATCTGTGTCCCCAAAAACTACCCTCAACTCAAGCTAGAAGTGTCAGAAACATTCAGACACAATTTACGTCACTATTAATCATATATAAAATGTGACAACAGGTGCCAAATAARACCCTCAGCTAGATACATATCTTATCTGATTATTTGCTTCCACTGACTTTATGGCATTTTCTTTTCCTAATTGTTTTATTTTCCCATCTTCTGCTTAATTCCTAATCTCTCCCTCCTTCATAATCTGTCTTCACCTTATCTCTGCTTTTATTCACTTTTCAATTATTTAAGGAATCACTCCCYTTTTCTATTAAAAATTGTCTAACCAGCATTATGTTCTGGAAGTGTGATGTAGCCAGGTTCTCATGTTGAATATGCACTGAACTACCACAGAGTTAMCTTAAACACACCCACCAGTTGTCCTCAACATGAAACTGCAAAACACAGAATGAAGGGAGCAGTTGAGATAAAGAATAATTTCAAGGTTACTGGTTTAAGCTACAGAGGATGTCAGATTATCACAAGTAGGTGAGTATAGAATCTATATTTCTCAGATCCAGGCATCAAACATAAAATCAAGCCAAAAGTTAGACAAGAAGTAAGACTTGCCTAAAAGAAYGATTTAGAAGTAATAGATGATGTTGTCTTGAGACAGACCAGYTTTTCAAAAATGTTCACATACTTAAAGCTTTAACTTTCTTGTATTTCACAGCAAGTAATTTTAGCTGCAAGTGAACTATTTCACAGGATCATAAAGACAAGGAAAACCAGGATACCATTTTAGTAATTACAGTACAGCTCAGGCTTCAAAGGACAAAACAACTTCAGGGAAGTAAGGAACAGAAATGTTGCCATATCCATGTGTCCATGCCTCTGATGATAATGGCCATAAACATGTGCAAAAACTGAATTTATGGGACTTCTTCCCTATTGAACAAACTGCTTCTTCATTGGCATGAGAAACTTCTCCTTGAAATCCAACAAGAAATACTGGATTGATTCTATTCCTATTCCCAAATTAAAATTGTTTTTTGATACAGCTCAGGCTCATTGCTAATTGTAAAAAGTAAACGTGTAAAAAAACCTGTTTTTCTTGGTCACGATGAAAGAAGATGTGCAAATAACAACATTATCTGACTTAAAATTGCTTTAACAAAAGCCAAGGATGAGAAAAGGGGAAGGGGAGGGCAAAAGACAAAAGTATATTAAATGCCTGCTTGCTCCTTTTTAYTGATATAGCCTAAGTTTAAAGCTTCTCTACCTTTGAACTACAGGGCCTTTGSAAAGCTATCAGTTCAGACTGGGATTAAAAGAAGAGGCAAAATATGCAAGAAATAGCACTTAYACAGATGGCAAGAGTAAACCACGTTATGAAACAGCTAATGGTTTTTGCCTACCTGTAGAGCACATACTGCTCAATTTGCTCTGTCACTAGAACTTCTCCCAGTCCTGGTAAAAACCAACAACTGCAGGACTGTTTGATCATTCCCTGCAGCACACTATTCAACCTAACTCCCTCTCATCTTAATCCCCTGCCAGTCAATTAATAATGTAATATTCCAAGTTATTAAAATAATCAGATTTTATATCRAAATACCAGGTAGCACTACTGGTATGTGCCAATAGAAAACAGTTTATGCAATAGTTGACTCAGAGTCAAATCTAGAGATTTCCATCCAAGCAACAGCACTAATTCAAAACCTCTTGGACAAAATTTCTTTTAAAAAATCATGAAGGCAAAAAAGTAAACAGGATCACTTAGCAACACRAGAAACACCAAGAAATAGATCTCCATTATACATCAGCTAACAGAGGCATGCCTCCTTTCAAAAAAGGAACAAAAACGAAGACTTGTGAAGCAGAAGTTCATTCCAGGAAAAAGTGACAAATATTTACTAGATAGGCTACAATTAAGATATGTAAGTGATTTCAAAGATGTTAGAAACAGAAGCTATAAACAGCTTTCAAACTTCAAATCTGGCCCAGGTTTTCTTTTTTCTTTATTAGCAGCAATCATTCCAGAACCTAGGCACCAGTCTCCTGTTGAAATGCTACATTTTACTGAAGCAGTTTTAAGAAAGGAAACTGAAAATGGTAAATGTTACCCTTGGCAAAGTACAGGTAAATGTCCTAAAAYACAGCTAAATACATACAACCTTTCTGAAGACCTGCCTATGTGAGTCAGATGCATCTTACATTCTTCCAAACCAAAGGCATCACGGTTTAGGAGAAACAAAGTCTTTTTACAGTGCTTTAAAATTCCAAGTTCATAATAAAACCAGACAGCAATAACAGGTATCAGCTGTTTCGTTTACACTGTGATTTTATGTACAATGCAATTACCCTACCCAGCATCTTTATCTTGAACTGAACTTTTTCTTGAGGTCAGCTGCTCCCACTTCATCTGGAGTTTAAATTTGGTGGAATGAAAAATGAAAAAGAATGTACTTCTGTTAAGTTCTCCCCTCACGTCTTCAAGTATCTTCTATTTTCCCATGACAGAAGTGGTAAACCACATTAACAGCAGAATGCAAATTATCCTCACTTAAACAGTAATACATTTGTGTTCTCCAATGCCAGATCAACTTTCCAAGCCAGTACACGTTGCAATATGACAAATATTTGTGTTATTATGTGTCAGAAGAGAGCATCCCCTGGGATCCATGCTGCTACTGAGGGCAACAAATCACTGAACTGCAACCTCAGCTCCACCTGATTCACTGTAAGTTGTGAGCTACTACATTRCATCTGTGGTCCTCCTAAGGAAGCAGCAAAACCCCAGAACAAAGCATCATACTCAGAAGCCTTGCTACCAGCAGAAACAGCAAAAACAATGCAATGCATTTCCCCTCTTTGAAAATTACCCTTTTGTTATCATTCTGCAGACAGGTAGCYGGGGGCTGTATGTCAGAAAACAGCTCCAAATTGTTTTCCGTGGTGCTGGTGTAAGATGMACTTTCAAAGCACAGTTTACAAAGCAATGTACGCTTTGATAATACACCACAAGGCTAAACTGTGATAAACCGATGTAGGATTGGTGTTCTTTTCCAGCCCCACCATACACACTCAGCCCCACCATACACATATCCTAAGAAATCAGCAAGAAATCAGGAAGGACATTTTTGATTTGTACASCAGCAGTAAAAGCAGGAAGAAACCTAAAAGTGGTAAAAAAACGTTTTTGACCAGTTACAACTTTCCAACTACTATAAAATAAGAAAGGTTGTTTTCTGAAACCTTAAAGCCTTCTAAGTTACAAGCMTAAGCTTTTCATTTATTTACCTGAAACCTGCCTAGCTTTTGTGCAGGACAAATTTATGGAACTTATTTGAATARTAAGTCTCATATAGAAACTGCATGCCTTAAAACTTCTGGAAGATAGTTTCCCCATGGCTTGAACTCCAAGAGGGTAAAATCCAACTTAAGTCAGCCATTTCTCTTCATAGTGATAAATGGAAACAACCATTTTAACAAGGTTTAACAAGGCTATCTTAAAKGCATCATGGTAAGAAAAGTGAAAATCTATTAAAAAAGCCCTGAAAAGCAGAACAAAGAGCCTAGGARTATAAAAGTTCTGTTGCCACAAGTTTGCAGAGGCTAAACTCAGGCTTCTGAGCTCAACCCATCGTAATGAAGGCCTGTGAAACTGCTGCAGCAAGTGCTACAGCAGCCACTCATCTGCACTAGCAAAAAATAAGTCTTTGTGCCTATTAAATCAAATGTAGCTCAGAGCACCTGAAAGTGAAAATACTTCCTTGTTCCTTCCCTTCCCTAAATACCTCTGGTTTTCATTAAAAAAACAAACAAATAACCCAACCCAGCTCAATGACACAGCACCCTTCAGGCCTCCATTTCCCTGAGGTCCTCTTGGCACAGAAAGAGTCACTACAGCTCTTTACCCATTAATAAAAACACTGCCGGGCCTGAGCAGAGGAGTGTTTCCAACACTCAAAAACCACTCAAAACACACTAAACCCATGTCCCATGAAACTGAGGAGGGTTAGGTTGTTTTTGGTTTTTTTTCTTTTCCAACACAGTACAATGGTAGAAAGAAAAAAAATATTCTCTAAATAAACCCATTATACTGGTCCCCAGTATGCACTGCAATACTGCAACTAAACACTGCCAAACAACTATCAAGATTGCCATGGAGTGGTAACACTTGCAATATGGATGTATAAACTCCAGCAAGGYCATTCTTAGCCGTGGTGGAACTGGGAAACAAGCTCCCAAGTGACCACCTCCAGCATGGAACCACACTGAGGCAAAGCCCACAGCCAAAGGGGGATCTGCTCTGGTGCCCTTCACACAGACAGGAYTTTCTCTAAGGCAATGAAGTGAAAAGAAAGTACAGCCAAAATCTACACTAGCTTGGGACAGGCTCTTGTCTTCAATATACTAAATTGTCTGGAAATTCAAGAGCCTTTTCTAGTTTCTATGAAAACAGATTAAATGAATGACTAAAATCTCCTAGTACACTCCTAATTTTCAGTCTGCTGATGCAAGGTCACAAGAAATATTTGAACCAGTATAATATTTTTAGATCCATTAAGAAGCCAGCTAGTACTACTCTTACAGCTAGCTCTCAGTTAAATGAAAATATTTTACACAAAACTGGCACTGAAGTCCTCCCAACTGAAAGTCTTCAGCCCTGTGTCTGTGGAATACAGGCACATTTACCCAAGACTATGTATTTATATAGAGGGTTTCTTTTAGATTTAGTAGTAACTTTCATTTCTACCTAGGCTTCAGGCAAAGAAGTGGAAGAGCAAAGATCAGAAGAATTTTATAGATATGTTCAGGAAGTATTAGTTGCTAAAAACAAAAGCTGGATCCACCCAAGGCTCTTTGCAGTGTCACATTCCATGGTCTAAAGGCAAAAATTCCCTGCAGGGCAGTTCAGAGTCCAGCTATCAGACAAGCCCGACTTGTTGGACAAGGCAGTTGTTTGAAGTCGTTAAATGGAACATGCAGCCATCACACAGCCAGCCGGGTCTGACTCCTGAGCTAGCTCTCAGTCAACCTTCAAAGTGCATTTCAGCTTAGAAGCACAACCATAAAATCTCACTGGCACTGGCATTATTATAACTAATCCCCCATCCCCAAGCATTTTATTTAAAATAGGAACAATCCTTTGGTGTCAAGGTTGAATTAGACTTACAAAATGCAACATTAGGAAACTAAACATGAAACATTGCCTGTAGATCACTGGTGAGTTAACTCATCTTTAAATTAATTGAAGTAGTCTGCATAATGCAGAATTGCAGAACACTTCTCAACACTGTTTGAAATAAACTATTCATCTGGGAATGAGAAGATTTGTRTTAAGGGAGCTCTTTCCTCTTCATGTTTTCAGACATAAAAGGCTACATTTGCAGCAGGAGAACTCCTAGCAGCCTTTAYTCTGAAATATGACACAGAGCTTATGCTTTTTGTGAACCCTCCATATAAAATGTGAAAATAAAATATGAAAAGCTCTATGAAAAGCAGCAAGACTGCAGYTAGAATTAGCAAAAGACTTTACAAGGTAAACCATTCTAAAYTGGCATAACTGCCTTGATAAATTCAATCAATCAATTCTAATAGATTGGGGAATCACCTTTGGGCACAACTTTCCATTATAATCAAAATACTGATTTTTGAATCAGTGGATCCAAAAGAAGAAAAGCTCCTGACAAACAACTATACATTTCCATTTTCAACATCCACACAAGCATTCTGTTCCCTTTCCAGAATTAAAAGCAAAAAGGGATGGAGTGGTGATGCTTTGTTTTATAAGTGGAAGTTGCAGTGAATCATGATAGAAACAACTATTTTGGGCCAAGTTAAAAATTCTCTTTAGCATAGGAATTTATAACAAAATAAGTCTGTAGCTGCCAATCATGATAAAATTTAGCTCACAAACTTTAAAGTTTAAGATTTTTCTTCTCTTTTCAAAACAAACAAAAATATTTATAATCTTCTAGTACTGCCGTAACTTAAAGATAATCCAAGTACTTTTATTCGTTTTCCTTTTTACTTCAGATTTCCAACAAAACTGGAAAAACAAAATGCAAGAATTTTCTTACTAAAATAGAAGTAAAACCTCTACTATCTTTTGTYTTTTTTATTGTTGCTGTTGTTTTTGAATGATGATACAATTACAGCCTTGTATCTTGAAACTGGCATGTGACTGATGCCATCCATGGGATGAATCTAATTAATGTGAACTCAGATTTTAATGTCTTCACATTTGACAGAAAGTACCACTAGGCAAATGCCATGTAGAAGTTGGTATACCCTATTTCAGCCTTCTGGGGTCCACTGCACAGAGCACTTATCAGGAATTTACCACACYGGAACAAATTACATTCTATTAACATCCAATTTTCCCATCAAAGTTGGCATAGTGAACCAACTGCAAACTGTATTTTAAGGGGAACAAGAAGCATCCAAAATAATTCAAAGGCAACTAAAATAACATGATGTCAAAAGTCTACAGCATCCAGATTAGCCTAAAACTGATGAAAAGTCAAACTATGCCTTAGGAAAGTTTTAGACTTTAACTCTGAATTGTTTTAGAGATCCAAATTATGCCATTATTTTACAAGAGAAAAAGGCTGAATTTTAGCAACAACACACACAAAGTCAGCTTTTGCCCCACTGAGTTTCTAACTTTCAGTGTAGTACAAGAGACAACACAAGTTTATCACAGACACAAAGGAAGCAGGACGGTGCTACAGCAGTAAAACATCAGCCTATTTCACTGTATCAACAGCTAAACATTGTCTAGCCATGTCTTCCAGTAGATAAAGGCTGAGAACTCATGTACAGCTTAGTAAAAAAAAGTCTGAATATTTCCATATTCAAAGTGACATGTGATTACACCAAATTCAACTCAAACCAATTTCTGTRTCTTTAGCTATGCATTTAACTATTTGGTTAGGCCTCCTCAGTCTCAGTCTGGCCTTACTTAATGTACTGAAGCTGAACCACACACTGAAGGTATAATTCATGTATACACTGAAGGAGTATCATTTCAAAACCCCAAATCCACTTTTCAAAAGCAAAAAAAAAAAAAAAAAAAAAAAAAAAAAAAACCAAAACTCAACAACTATGGCATAGCAGAACATTTTAAGTTATCAGCACAATTAACCAGAGCCAGATTTCTGTAAATAACACACTTGTTTTCTCTACCCTGCTTTACTCCCAAGAGCTTTACCCATCCACTATATATTTAATATCACTTATTCCCATTGCTTACTAAAGGCAAATGTAATTCTCAAYCATAAAATAGATTATCAAAACTGCTTTAAATGTCAGAATGCATCAAAACACACAAGCATCCTACTAGCAGAGAAAACTCACAGTTAATGTTTAGGTTTGCAGATACTTGGAGAAGCCTGAGATACCAAACTTAAGACAGGGTTTATGAGGAGAATACAGTTCACAGTTCAAACAGTTTTCATTTCTTGGTGTTCCCTGCTGTATCTCCCATCCTCCTCCACTGCAGCCTCCCATTTAGTAGAAGATAAATTGGAAAAGTTAGACTTGAGCAAACTGATGTTTTTTTTAAAGAAAAAAGGTGCTTATCTAAACTGCTGAGATGTTCATGTTTGATGTTTGTTCCCCAACTCATATATAATTGTTTCATCAAGAAAAGCTCAGTAATTAGAGAAGCTCTTCTCTCTTCTACAGCAGCTGTTTAACCTTTCTGAAGCCTGTAAATATTTTAACAGTATCTATTGACAACATTTGGATTCAGGCCTTAAGCTCCAGTGCTGTTCAATGGGCAGCTAGCAAGCCTTTCTCTCATTTCAGTCATCAGCATAACCATACTGCATATTTGAGTTGATTTAGCAATATTCTTTTATCAGGACACACGTTATCCCCAGATCTGCCCAGCTCACCAAGTTAAAAGAGCCATCACTCAGCCACACACAATGATCCAGGGCCTGTTAAATTCACTCCACATTAGAGCACCAATACAGAACCAGAAGCCTGTGTTTGCAGCCCTGTGATATATCATTCCATTTAAGAGACACTCAATTCTTTCACGTCAATAAAAACTTGCTCTGAATAATATTTGTTGGCATGTTCAGGACTGGATGTTCCTCACTGATTCTGTAAAGCACTGATCCACAAACCCATAGACATGAGCGAATTGTAACCTCATGTTGGACCTGAATCTTCCTCAGAATCTTACCTCATCAACATGGACAAACCTCAGACTATTTCATCCAGCAGCACCAGCTACATRTATGTACTGCCTAATAAAGTACAGAATAAGCAACAATAATTTCTTCATTGCTTGTAAAATGCTACAGTTTTCTTACACCTTTGCCTGTTTACATTTATTTGCTGCCTCACTGCAATCTGAAGTCTGCATTCTGTGTCAGTCTCTGTTCTGTGTCTGAACAACTACCACACAAGGTCACCCTGGCCCGTAATTAAGGAAGGAAACACCCACTCAAGAGACTGATGTCTCATATACCCATGTCAGTTATTTACATGAAAAGTTCTATATTTGTAAATATCAGAATTATGTTAGTTCTTGGCCTAGGAGACATCTCTTTAAATAGCAGTTAAATCAGAACTGAAGACCAACTGTTGGTGTTTATGTCTAGCCATTCTTAGTTCAGCCTCTTGAATAGAGACAGAACAGAGGTATTTTTACCACCACATGGCCACAAGTGACTTGTGACATGATCTTCTACAAGTTACACTCTCTAGGAATGCAGAGATCTACTTAAAATAATCCACAGAAAGATCTCACACAGCAATTCCTTACAAGACTTCACTCAGTAGTTTCAGCAGAGGCATGAATTTACATGACAATRAATTATGAAAAACTACTTTTACATTTGGTTTGCTCATACATTCATCTAACTGTAAGCTGAATACTTCTTTATCAACTCTAACAAAGGCAATATATAGCAGTGTGATCTGCATCACTGGCAAGTCAGCAACGGCACAAGGAGGAAGACAAGGCCAAGCCAGGATGAGATCACATTTAGGATGCAAAGGTCAGTGTTTCACATGGGGCTTACAATTCAACATCAAAGATTATTATATTCTTGTTGAATTACATGCTTCTCACCACAACAAAGCAGAATTTCACTAAATCCCCATTTAATTGAGAAAAAATTGTTACAATATTAAATAAGATATTTATAATATGTAGCTATCCCTCACTGTGCCAGAGAGAAAACCACAACATATTTATCTCAATACAATCAGATTTTGTAAAAACAAATGAGAGGTACAGCACAAGATAAGAAAGCACATTTGAGGTAACACAATTGAGCTTATACACAGGTGTCCTGCTCTTAAGACACAAGGGATGTGTCTCAGCTCTGTGCATTAGTAAAGAGCACATCATTATGATCAGCTAACACAGAGCCCCAACTGTATCAATRACACTAAGGTTGAACATTCTCTCTTTAAAACATGAAGCACAGGCTCCAAACTGAGTGATGAACATTCACAGCTTTCCCTTCAAATCACTGTGTCATCTCATAGGAAAAGGCAGTGTTCAAATGAAATCAGGGCTATATTGAAGACAAGAGTGCAGAAAAAGCTCAGAACTATTGTAGTATCATGAAAACTGAAGATTTTCTGATGTGCATATGGCATTTAAGTGCTTGCATTAATGCCTTTGAAACTCCTTTTGAAGGCAACTAGGATCTCTTTATTTTCATAGACTAGAAAGATCTCCATATAAAAGRCTATCTGAACACTTTCTGAATAAAATTCCAAATATCAGAAATCCTGACATGCTTTATGTGTAAGAGTCTGAAATACCTACCAGAACAACTGGAGATTAACTACATATAGTTAAAATCTTACAGATAAGACAGAGCTCTTTAATTTGAATCAAGTTAGCAGTAAGCCAGAAGTTACTTCAGAGGATTACGAAACAGAAATAAATTTTCTATACCAATATATAATTAATATCTAATAAAARGTTAATCAACCAATATAACAATAGCAATATTACCACAGTAATATTAGAGCCATGACAGTCTAATGTTACMAGACAAAACTGGTAGATTACCTCAGTCACATAAACCCAAAGAAGTCACAGACACACATGAAAGYATGTCCTTTTCTTCTACCTAATGGAGCTCTTCTCCTGCTGTACACTCACATTAGTAAAGCATTTTCAGATCTCTGCTCTGTATGCACTTATATAAGAAGTGTTCCATGCTCCTCTGTAGGTTATTGAAGGCTTTAAACTGGCAATCAACTGGAAAACATTTCTGCTATCTATTCTACACAATTCAATKATCTTAAAATGCTCACATTCCAACATTTGGATAAGAAGACAGCAGTTTACATCTATATCAATATTTGAGYAAAGGCATTGAACATTCACAGTTCACTGAACAGGAAAAAAATCCCCCAACCACTAAAACCATTTGAAATTGAACATCATCAGGAAGTTACATCCTTAACAAGGCACTCCTTGCAGAAACTTTAACATCAAATAAAAAAAAAGGAATAAAAAAATCAAAACCAGTAAGACTCAAGACAAAAATAGACTTAAACTGTGAATAACAGAACATGGTGGTAACAACCCCAGTGACTCAAATCTAAATTTTACTAACTCTAAGTTTAAAAGTGCTTCCATGCAATATTAGAAGCACTGTAACACTGTAAATCAAATGT
>CADDXX010000097.1:1366047-1394648 GCA_902810485.1 Alauda arvensis
CGGGCAGGAGGGGCCGAGCCTCGCCACATCGCCCGCCCCGCCCGCGCTCCCGCACACGCCCCGGGCCGCCGCCGAGGGGCGGGGAAGCCGGGGGCGCCATCTTGGCCGCGGGCAGGGCAGTGCCCGCCCGGGGCAGCTGGGGCAGAGCCCGGCGGCGGAGCCCGTCCGCACCTTGCGGTGCCTCAYCRCAGAGCCGGSGGGCCGTGCCCGGCCTGCGCCCCTSGGCCGCACCAGGAGCGTGCACTAARGAATYAGCATCCCYATCCTGAGCACCTCAGSAAACCTCCGCACTGATATYCTTCWTAAGTAATAAAGATTACCAAGCACATACTCATGTTTTCCATCTGCTTCAGAACGGCCTGCCAGGCTAGTGTGCAGAGCATGGATATATCCATACATCCAACCTGTAAGGCACCTCCCTACCTTGTATGCAGAGCTCGCATACAAGCAAGGAACCAAAGTTAGATTTCGTCAAAAAAGTTCGATTTCCAAAGGAGAAGTGCAAAAAGACATCGCTCAGCTTGCGGGTGGCCCTGCCCGAGCACTGTGGCCTGTGCTGACACAGCCGAGGCACCGCGTGACTCGCAGAGAGCTACCCGGGAATGGGCGTCCCGCCGTGTCCTCCTGCGGAAAGCCACGCTGGAGCTGAATGCTGTGTCACACTCCAAAGCAGGGAGCAGGCGGTTTAGGCAGACATGGGCCATCTCTCCAGTTTGCTGGGAGAATCAGTCCAGCAACTTTTGGCCACAGCCCTGATGCTTCTGCCACTTGGTCATCTCCTCACTTGGGTTCATACAGCTTTGCCATTCATTACACAGTTGATTATTTTCAGGGGATTTTCACACCAATGCAATGATTTAATACAAGGTTTGGAAATCCTTTTCAAAGGAATTGACTGTGCAATATCATTGTAGTGTCTGACACATTAATTTTTTCTAGGGATGGATAAATATCACYAAGACTCCAAAGACAGAYTGMRATATGTTCCTGCAACCGGCCTTTGGATATTTGTCTTGTTTTTAGAAGATSAGTGAAGTTTCCCTGGTGAAATTTAAGAGCTAATCTCTGCTCGATGTTRTTTCATGTGGATCACCACTGTGGGAGTGGTAGCAGTATTTTTACTGCAATATCTAAACATAGTACCTAGCACGGATGGAGGGACACTGACAAAAATGAGACAGTAAAATTATTTTTAGTTGTGTGATACAARTGCTCTGCTACTTGATGCTAGCAAGTATTCTGCTGCCTTGAGGATGTAACATCATTTTTTTCCATCAAGAAAAAAAAATAAGAGCTTAGAGTCTATCTCTGTCCCCAGGGCAGGATCTTCTGTGCTTAAACCACCCTGGACCCCCTTCAGTGAAATGTGCCAAGGAAAAAAAGACAGCCTGCCTCCTCCCTGAGAGACTTATCTCAGGGCTTGAGTTACTGCCAGGAGTTCCTCCCTAACAGCCAACCTGCATCACCTTTCTAGCAAATGCAAACCACTATTATTTGGCCCTTCCACAGTATTTCAATAAAAGGAAGATCTTTCTAGCAGATCTTTTGAGGTATAAGCTCTTACAACTTTTTTTGCAGCCTTTTCTAGACTAAACGACAGTTTATTTCGAATTTCTCTTACAATTTGCTCCCTTTGAAGAARTCAGGCCCTAGCAAAGCCATGTAAAAATCCCAATCCTCCCTTCAGATACTGCTCTCCTTTCTTGCATTACTGACTCCTGCAGGAGCAGCTGCTCCTACACACACCAGTCCTGCAAGAGCCTTCAATGAAGCAATAAAAAACCATGCKCTGATAGAAATGGGAGTCTCCTCCCTAGCTAAGTGCTGCCGCCTCCGTAATTCAGATGCTCCCAGACTATAAAGCAGCCATTTTCCACTCTGCTGCAGTTGTAGCAATGTAGTTATTTTAGTGGGCCTAGGCAAGCAGTGCTTGTGTAGGCAGTTCTTGCCTTATATAGGTGCTCTAGATGGAGACTGAGGCATTTGTGTGGTTCGCAACAGAACAGTCTGTCCCTGTGTCATTCAGGGTGARTGGTCTCCTGGTCTGACCTTCTAGAGGATTTCCTAAGCCAGCTCCCTGTGAAGTTGTTGAGGTGTTGGGGTGTCTGCATCACTGGGTGTAGGTCAAGTTTAGTYTCTCCCTGTACAGACAGACATTTAGTATTTGCTATGAGTTTTTTCTTATCTTATGGATATATGGGCTATAATTGGAGAGGTCAGTGGAAAAAGGTGGGTTACAGGTTTGTCTCTGCAAGTGGAGGATAATTCTGGGTGAATTTATATTTTAGGGTAATTACCTACACAAAGACTCAGCAAAGGATATGGAAATCAAAGAAYGGAGGAAAGTAAAGAGAAGCCTTGCCAGCGATGGATGGGCACTTTTTAAAGTGAGTGTTCATGGCTTGTTTCAGCTGTGAGATAATTGTTAGATTTTTCATTGCCTGCTCTTCCATAATTATATATCAATTGTTTCATGGACCTTAAACAGTCAGGTAGGCAGTGCTCATTAGTATTTCATTGTCCCTTAGCTGCTGTCTTGTGGTAACTGTTTATAACAGTGGTTATTTCTCATACTTGTTTTATTACTTGAGGGTTTTAATGTCTCTCATCAGGAGCCATAAATTTGTAACTCAGTCATTTTACTATGGAGTGAACTTGTTTGTCAGCAAGTCCAGGTAACAGAATGGGTGGAAAGAAGGGCGTGGATAAGGAGAAGGCATTAATTTTATGTTAAGGAAAGATTTGACAAAGAAATGGACTACACTGGATTGTAATTTTTAGTCCAGAAACCTTTGAAGTGGCAGGAAAAACCACACACCTTATAGGACAGCTTTTGTGCAATTATGCTTATTTGCTGTGGATGCAAATGAAATAGGCAAAAATCTGTATTTGACTTTTAGATATTCTCAGGCCTGTTGTTTGGCCCTAAGGCTTCTACTGAAACCAAGCCTCAGACCAACCATGCTGAGATGAATGTATGGCAAAGCTTTTAGCTGAGCTTTTTCTTGATGTCTKAAAGCTAATGCTTTGTTTACCAACAGTAAAGACCTGAAATAGAAATGGACTTAGAAATTAGCTTAGAAATGAACCTGTCCCTCAGTTCTTCCACCTTTTTTTTTACAAGCAGGCTCTTCACAGAAGCAAGGAGTAATCTTTACAGTGTAAGTAAACAAATGGCCTTGTGGCTGCAATGTAAAATTYCCGTTATCAAAATACCTTTTGCTGAATGTAAAGAAATAAGACTTTTTGGATGCTAGTTTCTGGACATTCAAGCCAAAATAACTTGAGATTGGATTTGGTGKGGCTATTGGAAAGTGGTAAGGTGGTCTTTGTAAGATTCCAAGGTCTCTGTGGTGATGTTTTGCTGAGGGTGATTTGAATTTCTCTGTCTRTGATTGACAGATGAATTTGCAATTATTCTGTTAGGTTAAGCCAGCAAACCTAATGTTAAWTTTTCCTTCTGTTACTATATTCACTTTTTACCCCAGGTAATTCAGAGCTTGTTAGTTGTTCATAAAATTTGAAGATGGGAAGGATTTTGTTTGCCCCTTGACATATAAACTGGTATCTAGGGATTTTCTTTCAAAGTGTTGGAGGCTGGCCACAGCTAAAGCTGGGAGGTGATGGTCTGGCTAATAGCATTAAGTCCCCCCTCCTGCCCTGCTTTCAGATATGCAGGGTTAAGCCATTCATCAGACTTAAATTCAGAAAGGAATTTACCCCAGGGTAGCCTGGGACCCTGGTGAGTACTTTTGTCCTTGCCTGTCCTTTTGCTTGTTTCCACAGGGGGCCTTCAGTATAATGAGTCCACCGTTGTCAAGGGCTCAGGCAGTGACTTGATCTCTTCTGCTCCCTTTTTTGTAGTATGGGCTCCCTTATCACAAGGCTTAAGCTTGCAACTGTGCTAGGAATGTTCTTGTGTGGGTACCTCTTAAAGACTCTCTCAGACTAAATAGATAGTATGTGTTTATATGCTTTGATCTGCCTAGGTTCTTAAACAAACACTGAAAATTCATGGATGAGWGTTGAGTCTTAGAGCTGCCCCTCTTCTCTGCTGTCATTTAGGTTAGCTATGCAGGAGCTAACATGTAGATTTGTGCTGTCTTTCTTTTGCAGATGCTCTAAGGCACCAGTTGTTACTGCACAAGATTGCATCATTAAATTGTTCTCCTTCCTTAACCAAACCGACTTCTCACTCAGAGTAAGCCATCCTTTACTGTACTATCTTAGTGCCAGGGATCAGGGAAGTTACCATACTTGCACTTCAAATCATTCTGCTTTAGTTAAGAGGGTATTTAATGAATTATTTCATTATGTTGCAGTGCTCAGCAGTATGGATCTGCAGCATGATTCCTGAAAGCCATCAGTGTGTCAGGAAAAAAACAACACAGCAGCAATGAAGACTGAAGGATGTGTAGGGGTTAGTAGTCTCTGTTGGTCTGTTTGAATTTAATTCAAACAGGGGAAAGGTTGTCTCAAGGATGTCTGCTATAGCAACTTGGAACCTTGGTTTGGGGACGAAGGCAAGTGAAGTAACCAAGGGAAAAYGGGCTTAGGAAAGYTCTAACTTTGACTAGAGGTGGGGTYATTGCAAAATATTTGTACYACAGCCTCCCAAAAGTTAGATGTTGGCTGCAAACACACTGCCTGCTTCTGAGTGGGATGTGAAACCAAAGGTGTGCCCTTGTGAATATCCCAGAGACTTGGCTGGCTTAACTCCTGAGCACAGAAAGGGTATAGAGACCTGAATGATGGCTACTGTTGTAAAACTTGGAGTTTTAAAGATTCTGCAGTGTAGTGTAAACAGTGTGCTGTGAGAGACTTGTGAGGGCCCACTTGAACACTGAACTGGTTGTAGGATCTTTAATATAAYGGGTCTCTCTTTTGGCTCCTAACCCCAGCCTTAAGAAAAGCTGCTGCTACTTGTGCTGTGGAGGGTCAACATGAGTTCATGCCTCCAAAGGGTGTGAGGTCCTGGCTAAACAAAAGAGCACAGTGTAGGCCTTGAGCTGGAAGTAGGAGCAATTCAATCCTGTGCAGAAATCTGGGTTTAATGCCAAATTAGCAGGAACTATTGGGCACCAGGACTGTTTGCTTGTTGGGTGTTTCTTAATTATGAAGTGAATAAGCAACTGAAAGATTTATTTCGTAGCATTCCAAATAGTCATTGGTAAAAATAATTCTTATTAATAAACTTGGTAAATACTGTAAATGCTTTGCTCTGTCTTAAGCCATCCAGTGTCACAGCTGGAGGCTTGGTATGCAGTATTTCCATGATGATACTGTTTGCTGTCAGCTTGCCAGTGTACTCAMAGAACAAATGATTCTGTGAAGGCCATTGCTTTTGTGAGGCAACTCAAGATGAAAGGTACATCCTTTAATTAATTCAAGCATGGAGTTAGTCCATGGGCTCAATTACAAGTGGAGTTTGGCATTTTCATAATCATAAATTAAGACTTTTTTTCTCTAAGGTCTGAAAGTTTTTTGGGGTGTTTTTTGTTTGTTAGTTTGTTTTGGTTTGGGGTTTTTCTGGGGGTTTTTTTGTTTTCTGTTTGTTTGTTTGTTTGGGGGGTTTTGTGGTTTTACATTGAAGCCCACCCAGGGCTGRCAGTCAGGAGAGATTCCTTCAGGAAATATTGATGGCCTGTGTAGCTGGGACATTCCTAGATTATCCAGCAGCTGTTTCCCACTTTATCAGTAGTTGAGCAAGGCATGCAGGTCTGATGGGTCTGTGGCAGTGTCATAGGAGGAGCCCTCAAAGAAACACATCTGCAATAAAACARAAGTATTCCCAATCACACTGGAGAGTATTTGAAAGCTGATTGGGTTTTGCCTGGGTCTTACAAAGCAATCCAAAGACTGTGTAACTGTTYTAGTATTTGAAATCTGTCAGGTACACTATAGGCTTACTTTAGTAWATTTACCAGAGATAGGTAATAAAACAACCACTTGAGGTTTCCCCTCTGCATCTTTTGTTGGTAGAACAAGTAAAGATGTTTGGAAATGTGCTTGCCTACAAGAAGCTATTCCTGTGCTAGGCTTTTTGCCCCATTTAGTCAGCTGTTGTTATATTTGCTATTATTGCTAGAGTGTAATTGTGACACCTTTTCTCTTGTCTTCCTTTCCTCTCCTTCCACACCCACCTTTGAACTAAACTTCACAAATGTTATTCATGTGCAGTGCATTGTCATGTTTCTGGTTCATMCTTCAAGAAGGAATTTTGGGTCTTTTTGCTCACTGGCTTCTTTTTCAACCAAAATGCTGCTTATTTTGGGCTTTCTTGCACACATCTTTCWCTATGAGTCTTGTATGGTAATTTCATGAAACTGCAAAACTTCAGGGACAAATCCTTAGCTATCCTGTTTTTACACAGCTCTAGTTGTGATTCTAATGGCTGTTGTAAATGCTATCACTATTGTCCKCCTCTCTCTTGGAGGTGCTTCCTCAGCCAGGAAATTGCACCCTCTGACACTGAATGCAGACTGAAGGAAGAGTGTGTTTTGAGTGTAACATTTGTTTCTGAACACCTGTATGCTTTCTTTGTATCAATAATAACTTCTTCCTCATGGTTAACGCTTAGAAAATCGAATTCACTCACAGGAACAACTTCTATGTGCAGGCCTGTGCTTGTATTTCTCAAAGATCTTTGTCAGGCTCAAAAATCTTACACTTTCGTTTAGTTCTGTCTGTGATCATGCTTGCTTTGTGGAGCAGGGTTGTCTTTTGGATGCCACATGGTCCTTCACAGATTAGTACAGTGAGCACTGGACTTGATGATGAAGTTTGGAACTTGAGAGACCTTGAACTTGAGTAGGGCAGGTGTATGTAAATTCCTTATTGGAACAGATGCAGAGCAGCCATCACAGGTTAGATKGGCCATCCAGCCAAGTGACTTCCAGGAGTAGGCACTGAGGGAAGGGTAGATATGAAGCAAATATATATGACATTTCATTCAAATTTCAGGACYTCAAGCTTTTTTAGCTCAAGAGATTTTCTGAGCAGGAGGTTTCTTCTCTCTTTTTAAAAATTCTCAGTGGATTTGTGTTCCAAGTACTCATCCAGCTTCTTCTTAGGTCCTGTTCCTAGGACCCTATGCCACAGATTACCTGAGCACTGCAGGAAGGGCTGTGGATTGATCTTAAACTCTGGAGCCAAAATATCTTGTTAGACAAACGTTATCTGTGGTCTGAGGAGTGTGGCTATTTCTATCTGTTGCAGCTAACCTCAGCCAGGACACTGTTATAACAGCTGCTTTTACATGGAGATTGACTGCTTTTGCACCTCAGGCAAACTCCATAGGAGTAATCTGAAAATAGCAGTGTTTTTTACAGAAATACAGCCTGCATGCCAGCARCTGTAGTGCTTGCTGTCAACCTTAAAGCAAGCTGCAGGAGCCTAGATGATTTGATAGTGAAGACTTGGATGCTCTGAGAATTTCCAGCGTTCCCCTACTTTAGCACCATCGTTCTTAACGTCTCTTTGAGATTCTCTGAACATATGCAAACAAAAGAAAAAACARAAGAAACTGCAGCCTCTCAGTGGTCCTTAAAAACTAGGAATTGCCACCATCCCTGTCTCAGGTGGAAATCTTTGGMGAAGTGTAGCCACCCTGAAGCTCTGGGCTGCAATAGAATCTAGAATCCAGACACSCYACCTATCACCCTAATCTCTGAATAGTTSTTTCTSTTGGTTCTTGCCTTTTGCCAGAGGAATGCCAGCATGTAATCTACACATCACTATAGAGCCAGGTTYTCATTGCACTAATTGAACCAGATACTTTGTTGCAGTAAGTAGGCATATGTTAATTGCTGTCTGGGGAACTGGTCTCCTCTTTCTTTATTTTATTCCTGCTGRAGACAAATGAAATATTTTGATTTCCTATTCTAAGCAGACAAGCAGATACTGTACCTTAACTGCTGTGTTATTTWGCAAATCTGGGTTAGCTAAGCATGCTAACACACATATTCCTTATGCTGTGCAGTTCCCATAAATGCTTGGGGATATTAGGTGTTTGTGAACAAGAGGAAACATGCTTTCTCACACATCTGCCCTGAGAGCCAAGCTCTTCATGCTTCATTTCCCTCTGGCTGAAGCATGATGTTTTTATGTACACCAAACATTGGCAGTAGCTGAACAGCCTACTTCATTCAGTGAAGGACAGGCATAAGGGCAGAGATAGTGTCCCATGTACAAAAGAAAGGACAAAAAGGGCAAGTCATAGTTCTGTTTTCCTCTCCAGTGTTGTCAGGGAAAGGCTGGTRAGGATCACTAACAGGCTGGTAGTGATGGGTCATGTGAGTGTGAAATAATGGCTAAATGAGGTCTCTGACATTAGTCAGGAGAGATGTGAGTTTTAAGCCATCTACCTCACTGATGTAAGAGTTGCTTGGTTTTATTCAAGGACTCTATTATCAGAACGTTTGCTAGGCAAAACAAAATCAAAGCCTACCATTTCAAGCCAAGATGAAGTGATTTAAAATCAAATATATACTAGAGAAAGTTGCAGAATGTCCTAGTTGTTCTGTGCTCTCTGTACTGCTTTCTCTTTCCAAAAGTCTCCAGAACTTTGCTGAAAGCAGAAGTATCCCTGGTAAGTATAGAGCTGGGAATCTGTTCCTAGACTGAAAACTTGTGAAAATAGAGAACTGAGATGAAAGAATCAGACCTTTCCCTTTACTTACCATGGTATGGTAAGTGGACACTTACAAGTAATATGCAGTTGGACCTTTAGCACTTATTTAACTTATCATGCCTTAACTTATCATGAACCACTGGCTGATTGTGAATATATTTTAACCCTATTCTTCCTCTCCCCTGAAAATGTGAAAGAAATCAGATTTCCCTATGGACTGTACAACTTCAATTTGTTTGTAGTACTGACGAAAGCTTTGTTTAAACCAGGATTTTGGAATGGATTCACTGTTTATTTAGTATTAGAGCAGTAAATCAGTGTGAGTCAGCCCTCCTCTGCAAAGAGACAATTTTTGGCATTTACTGCACCACAGTCAAGAATTCTTCTCTATTCCCTAGGTTTCAATAAATACAGTCTGCCCTGAAGTTAGGCATTTCATACAAGATCCAAGAGCCACCTCAGGCACTGAGGGAGCAAATCTCAGGGAGATGGACAGCCTGGAATATTATCAGCAAGACCCAATATTTGACCTTGGGGCTTTTATTTTTTTATAGAGCTGAATATTGTGGGAAACAGAATTCTGCAGTGGCAAATAGCAAAAAAAAAAGAAGTTTAACTGATTTTGACATTATTAAACAAGACAGACATACAGGAAAAGGAGCACTGCCAGCTTCTATGTGCATTTGTGAGAAATTGTGTTCTGTTCTGGAGATGGGATTGCAAAAAGATTGACTCTTTTGAAACAAATAGAAAAGGTTTAATTCTTGCCCATAGGGAAGAGCTCAGGTGTGCCAACAAATGGGTATGATTACATATGTGAATGGAAGTGAATGGAAGATGCTTTATCATTTGGAGAAATGTGATTTATGAGGACTCTGTATCAAGACAATTGGAGCAAAGATATTYATGCAATTTAGGGATGATGTGTGTCATTTACTCATGACCAGGMCTGAATACTGTGGCCTTTCAGAATTATGCTACTAAAAGACACTTACCATGTCACTCCAAATACTCCCATGGTGTGCAGGCAATTGCCATGTGGGAATTGCTGAGCTTTGGGATGAGGAGCATTCCTGCTGCTATGGCTTATACCAAAAGCATATCTAAATCATGAGAGAAGTACCTTGGCAAGTATCAATCCTTTGCCTGACTTTAACCAGCTTTTATGGCATCYATTGCACATCTGATTTTACATGTTCAAGTATCATTTGTAATAACACAGTAGGGTCATAAGCAAGTTGCATACATCAGCCCACAGTAGAAGTTTATATCAGCTAGCCCTGCCAACCATTCCCTGGGTAATTTAAAGATATTCTTTACCTAGGAACAGTCACTCCACTTTMTTTTAGTATCTTCAAGTTATGAAAAGGCCCTGGAAATAGCTTTGATATTAAACAGATTATTTCCTTCATTTTTAGTGAAACTTTGCATTGCCTTACTGAACTTTGCCTGTCTCTCAAGTTGTTTGGAGAGACWGTGTAACTATAATCTTAAAGGATAAATGATACCTTCTTAAACTGTGATGTGCTGCTAAGCAGAACTCCCTTGCAGTATTACATGGCAAGACCTGATGGAATTGCAGAAACTGAACCACTTCTGGAACTCAGGGTCTTCCTTTTTAAAGGGTAATGGTGTTCTGGATAACTGGGCTCTCATAAATACTCTATCAGCCTTTTTTTGCCTGAATGGAATTGCATTGTTTCACAGAGGACTGCAGRTCAGGGTGGCCACTGCAATAGCAGTGGCCCAGAAGCTCTTAYCTTCATTAAAAAATTATCTGCAAAATAAACATTTGCAAAGACTCACAGTCCATGCTGGTGTCTGTCAGAGCAGGGCACTGCCATACTGGGGTTTCCACTCCTCTTYGCCACTTCTGAAAATTTGCTGAGATGACAGCTGAGAGCTGTRAGCAGACATTGTGTTTGCTTTTCTATACCAGAGTCCTAATGCTCYATCTGCAAAAAGTAACACAAAAGAGACCCTTCTAAGCTGTGGGGATTTCTCATGTTTTGTCTTGATTGTAGTTATGACGTTTATTGCATTTCYCATRGAGGACTCTTATTTCTTCTGTGTTTTAGGCTGCATTTGCTGATGCTGTGTGCAAGCTGAGTTATCATGTAACTGTGGCGTATACTACTGTTAACTGTGGGGTTAAGTTTTTCACATGGTCCATCTGACCCCGTGTGAGATAGCTACAAGCATGTGTTTGAGTATATAAAAATGCTTCTTTATAGAACCTCTTTTGCCTGAAAGCTCTCCAACTCAGCAGACCTGAGCAGCTTCTGGTGTAGGTCTGTTCCTCTCCTTCCCCACCCTGTGCTGATTACCACTTGCCCAAGTTTGTTCCATGGCAAACTTTCCTTTWGTGACAGCAGATAAACTTTGCTTCAGTTTCATTATCTTGGAGACWGGAAAAGTCTCCATCTCACGGGGTGTTGTTAGCCTTTGCCTACTAATCCTTTCTATTGTGTACAGATTTTAACACAGATGTGTGAGGAGGAAGTAGTGATTAAAAGTTTCAGTCTCTTCCTGGTGTGTGATTAATTGCAGCATCCCTGAAGACTATAAAGATTGAAATCAAGTGGTTCTTACTAGATGTTTATCAGTGCATCTGAATTACTGACTAACATTGYAAATCAGTTTGAGTCACTAGGTTCATTTTTTTCCCTTTGAAAGTCTCTTTTAAAAATTCAGAGAGCAAAAACGGGATTAAACTCAAGTTGCTCTCTATCTGGAACTCAWAAGGACTGTTGTTTAATGATAAAGCAAAGTTCTTTAACACTAAAGCACAGATGGTAGGCTAGAGAAAACTGTATTCCTCCATTTAGAAACTTTTCCTGGTTTTTTTTCCTGTTTGGTGCAGGGTTGTAACGAACCTTGACTTGTTATGTTCCAATTATCATTTTCTTGCACCTAAATCTTAGACTCTGAAACAAACTGCTTCATGGAGTATGCAAAGTTGGTTATAAAAGTGACTTATATCACCAGTAGATGAGGCTTCAGATTGAAACAAACTACTGCACTCCAAAACTAGATTTACAATCTTATGTATTTGGGGGAACACATTSAAGCATGTGAAGACCTTGTCAACATGATCCATTAGTAACTTGGCACACAGATGAACACCTTCAYAGATCTAATTTACATAAAAGAGCTCTATTTTCAACTACCTAGCCTCTACCTCCAATGGAACAAAGGAATGTTTGTGGCTGTAAGAAGGGAGGGCAGGGCACAGTTTGGGAGACTTAGTGGAGCTCAGCTTTGCTTAGGTTTCAGGCTGAAGAAAAGGGCTTTCAGTGCTGTAGTAAGAAAAGAAARAGAAACACAAGAGTGTCTTCTGGGAAAGTGGATGGGAAACCTCCACCTTCACTGCCTTCCATCACAAACCACTTCACTGATGCTTTTTTTAACTCACCACTTCCAAACAGGTTAGATACCCTTCTGACCTCTTTAGTACATTCAGCCCTTTTGTCCCAGACTGTGTTACCTCAGACCACCTGCCTTCATCCTATTGGATTTGCTTGTCCTGAGATTTGCTTGCCTGTTGTACTTGGCTTGCTGTATTGCTGCTGTTACTGTCAGTATATATACTGTTCAGGACTTGATATTTGTCTGCTGGCAGGTCCCCWTGAAAGGCCATGAAATCTGGCCCTGGATGCCTTGGGCAACCACACCACACACTTGCTTCACTTAAATGGATGATGTATTTAGCACTGGCAGTGGAAATACCTGTGTGGAAGTACCTGGCAGATCACCTCCAGAACAGCCTGTCTGGGCTAGTTGCTGTTTTGAGGACCTCTAAGCACTCTTTGAACCATGACTCCTCTTGTGAAGCCAGCATCTTTAACAGTGTTTTAGAGAGATGGAGTAAAACTGATTTTCTCATGGCTTTGGTAATTGCTGTTGCTGCCAGCTGCCTCTCAAAAATATATAGTCCTGTGGACTTATGTTACTTTCTAAACTGACAAAACTGAGGTTTTTTAGAACAGATTGGTTATATTTTTGCCCAACAGATAAACCAGTCTGGGGGAGAGAAGATATTTTGCTTTTCTATGATGGATGCTAGATGTTTCCACATGACATTTGGCCAGGAAAAAGCTCTTCACCATAATGAGTGAGAATTTTCAGACTAGCTAGAGACTCAGTAGTGACTTAAGATTATTATAGCCAAAATGAGGGAGAAATTTGTGCTCGCTTTCATGGGCAGTGCTCTAGTAACTCTGGCTGTGGTGCAAAGACTCTGACTCACAAACTTGTGTGGAGCAATTGAAGAAGTCTCTGCTCCAGCAGGTGATATGTCTGTGCCTCAGCTGCTGTGTTGTCAAGTCAAGGGTGTTAGCTGAAACCATCTGCTAAGTGGCATAAACTGGGCTAGGAATTGTGACAGAAAGTTGCCACCATGAGTTCTACTGCTGGAGTCAGCCTCTGGGGTACAATTTTCCTCTTAAATTACCAATGGAAAAGTGGATAATGCTCTGTTCAATTCTCCACTTGCCCTTTTTCCCAGATTTCAGGTGCTTAGAAAGAACAGAGCCAGAATGGCCTCTTACCTTTCCCACTATGGGTAGTATTGCAGTGCAGTGGTAGGCACCGAAAGTATGCAGATGGTGCACATATGATCAGAGGTTTCTTCTGGGTCCTGTAGAAAAAATTCATGACTCTGCATTGCATGTGAGCTCTGAACTCTGTCCATTGCTTTCTGCATAGCTGAAGAAAGAGTTTGAAGTTTTACTGACTAATTGATTTGATCACTAAAAGACTTTTTTTTTTCATTCTAGAGACCATATAGCTCAGGAAAGGAGGAATTTCCAGTCAAGGYAGCAGAAGGCAATGACTCACCAATCCTGTGTGCACACACAAGCATCTTCCAGCTCTCTAGGTCTGGCTGTCTGAACATGTGAGCAGCAAACCATATGAYGTGCTGGGTTTGATTTTTGTGTGCAGACAATCAGATGCCAGATGCAGCCAACAGGTGAGGGAATAGCAAAAGGGCAGGTTCTTGCACTCTGAAAATAAAACACTGAGTTTATGCTTATTAGCATAAGTAAGTATGTAATAGCATAGTAAGTATAACATACTATAATAAGATTTCTGTTGCTTACTCCTCTTAACTTCACTGGTCTTATCTATAAAATCACAAAGTATTAGCCAAAGAAAAGTGAAGACCATGTCAGTAGTCTAACAGCAAAGACAGCACTGGAATAACAGGGCTAATCACCTATTTGTTAGTCTTACTGTTTATTTTATTACAGGTCAGTGAACAAAAGACAGTTATGAGATGTTAATCTCTCTAGTTGTTTAATCTTAACCACCCCCTCACCATTGTTCTCTCATGGGCTCAGCAACGATATCCCCTCCTCCCCTCTTGTAATGACCTCATTTCAAAGTACCATTTCTCTCTGGTTTGGCTTTTAAGGGGCCAGACTGATRCTGTTTGAGTTGGGATGAAATCTGCTCAGGTCCTGTCACTRGCTGCTGCCTATGGTTCTACTGAATTTGTTTCACTGGAGACTCTCCAGTGAATTTGTGAATGTATTGAGCTGTGATTAGTGACAGCYCATCTAGGGAATGGGGAGTGTTGTTAGGCATGGACAGAAGAGGTAGACCATTAKAGACATACTAATGGAGATTGGAAGATAGAATTCAGTGCTACTTGGCACTGCAGGGAGATGCTTTTTCTTTAGCTGAGCCCTTTACCAAAATAAGAAAGCAGGGTGATTAAAAGGGAGAGCTGAGAGGCACAGCYCACATCATCCTGCCCAACACTGGATCATGTATGGCAGTTGCAAAGCACTGTGGGAAAGGGAAAGTGTGTATTCCCTGCCTCTGAAGTGCTGCATCCACTCATTGTCTCTGCAGAAGTAGCACAGTGCATTGAAGAGCAGTAGGGATGCAGTGGGAGAATGTAAGCTCCCAATACTGGCAGGAGGAAGCAGGAGAGAAGTGGCTAATGGAAGAGGAATTGATCTCTTAGATGCAAGATATGAGGGTGGAAAGGAAGGAATGGCTGTGAAGATTAAAAACAMRCAAACAAAAGCCCAACTAAAACACAAGCTGCAAATATATTACCAAAGCTAAGGTAGAAGACTTCAGTTAGCTCATCTGCAACTAAGTGAGGTACATGAAGTCCAGGTCTTTGTTATGTCTTTGCTTCATTTGCTTTCCTCACTTTAGAGTTTATTCCAGGCTTCCTTGGAGAGATTCCTTGTTTTGCTTCTGTAGCTCCCTGCAGGATGCAAATGTTAATAAGTGCAAGCACAGCAGGCAGGGCTGAATCCATCAGGAGAGATGGGGCTGCAGGGCAGATCAGCTTCCCTCCTGCTGTGACATGATGCACATTGAACTCAGGGCTGTGGGGGAGCCCCTTACTCCAGTTCGGCAAATCCAGCTGGAATGTTTTCTTAGCTCTTGCTTAGTGGAGCAGTGGTAAACAAAAGGCTTTAGCAAATCATGGACAAATAGAAAGGCAGAACCTATTTCATRAGCATGCTAGGTTAATCTGATATTACTGAGTTCTTTATGGAATCAGRTTTTTTGTTAATTTCTTTAAAAATATGCTTTCTTTTCTTTTAACCTAARARTRATRGTAGTAAATGTTTTRGGTYTTTTTTTCAGRGATRTTAGGCAGAAGAATGCTTTCCATGTGTAKATTACTGGAGTTGACTTTCCAGCTCACGAGTGACACCTCCTGCCAATRTCATGCAATCCAATTTAGAATTGACACTYTAATGTTACTGTGAAACATCTCAYGCTAAAGAGAGCTGACAAGGGTAGACAAGACTGGGACATCCGGTGTTGCATTGCAAGAACTGTTTTATTGGCTTGTGTGAATTCTCCAGACCTACTTTGTCACCCTGTTGCTTTCCTCTGGTCAGTGTGTCCAGTTGCTTGCAGTCCTTTTCAGTCCTCCTTGCTGAACGARGGCCTTGCTTGTGATGTGCTGTTGGTGTCTGGTACTTGATGCCTTGRGGGAGAGCGAGAGCCTTGTGTCATCTTGGGCTTACAGGGTGCCACCAGGCTGATTTGCAGACCTACTGCAAATCAGGGCCACTTGCAATACATGGTTGGAGGTAAGAGGTTCTGGCTTCAAATTCTTCAATGCTCCTGAAGTTACTCTCATTTTTGCTGCACTTGGAAAAGAAACAGACAAGCTGTAGGTGGYTCTCACGGGCCAGTAGCATAACTTACCTTTGCAAAACTTCTAGTATTAGTCCAAATAATTGACAGTAATCTTGTTTACCYGAACTTTAGGAAAATGCACCTTTTGCAATTGTCAGGAGCCTGAGCTAGATGCCATTTTTAGGCTACAATGACAAAACACCTCTACATTCCCCCCATCCCCCCAAGAGAACAGGCACAGCCCGAGGCTTACACCCCCCTTTCCATGTGCAGCTGTTGCAGCTCAGCAGGCTGTAACTTGGTGGTTCTGCTGGGCCAGGCCCTGCTGCSTGGTGTTCCCTTGCCCTGGCTGTGCAGGAGTTGGGGTGAAACATGCTCGTTTTGCTTCCAGGCATGGTTTGCAGCTTCAGGGGCAGTCAGCATGGCACATTGATGCAGGGAGATCTTGAAAGGTTGAATGTAGTGGTCCTGAAAGGACAACTCATAGACTTGTATAGCTGCAGACACAACATGCTAAGACAATGGGCACACTCTTCTGGTCAGCAGAAGCTAAATGCTTCAGCAGCCCTGCTGGATAAATGAGCACCATTKATAGTGTCCATCCCAGCTACCTCAAAGGTGTGGTTTGGGCTCCTTTATTATCTATATATCTTAATAAAGCTAGCACATGATTTTCAAGGAGATTAAAGCCAAGGCTTCAAAACTGATGAGGAATAACAGGAAATCTCCACCAGTTTACTTCAGTGGAGAAAAGAAAATCCACAGAGACTGTATTTTTAGTTGGGCTGAATTCCAGCTCTTTGAGTCTAGGACTCTTAAGGAAGCATAAGCTGAATTCCAAGAGTTACTGTTAATTTAAAACAGTAGATTTAACCTCTTAAATGAATTAGGACTTTGCAAAATAAAGTATCATTAGTTCCCCAGCTCATCAAAGCATTTCCACTCCTTTCTGGTAGAGTGRGAATGATTTTTAGCCCATGATGAAAATGAAGCAGTGTTGTTGGCTGAAACAGAAACTGAAGAGCTGAYAACATTGGCTTATCTTCTTCTTCAGAATATTTTGTAACTTTGCTACCTTGTGATCACTAAGGAAGTATCTCTGAGTCTACAGGGGGCAAGGTCTAGGAAAGTGGACAGTAACATGAGCTGAGCAGAAATACTCTTTCTGTTCTTTCTTTGTCTCTGCTTGCATAACATCAGAACATAAATCAAAACTAAAAAATCCCCACCTCTCCTCCTTCCAAAGGGAAAAAAAACCCCACCAAAACCCAAATGCAAACTCAAACACCCCACTCCAGGAAACAGTAGCTAGCTGGAAACATTTCAAGAAAACATCACTCCTCTGCAGTGCATGGTAAGCACTCAAAACAGGGACTTCTAAAAATATCCTGGGTTGGAAATTCATCARCAAAATTATTCCTGTCCATAAGAACCAAGGCTGTAAAAATATACAGTGTAACATTCACAGCAAAAGGAGGGACAGTTGATCAACCCACTTCTCCCAGGAGCAGAGAGGAAGATCCCTCCTTCTAAATAACAAACTGTGAAATGCCCCTACATCACAACTAGTGACATTTCTCGTTCTTGATGTGGAAGAATTAACTAAGAGAGTTTACAGCCAAGGCTATTCTGGTGCATGTAACTGTGAGCTGGAATGAGCCCTAGCACTTTCTGGACACTGGGTGTCAGTCTGTCATTAATATTACAGCTAAGCATGTCTGAGATGAAAAMAAAAGTTAAGTGCACCAGAAACACTGTGAATTACATGTGAATTACATGTTATAGTGTGACTACAATTCCACATCAACTTTAAATAGGTGCTTAGGAAACATCTGTAAATTATGCTACTGAAAAAACAACCTATATATTCCAATACAAATGCTGTTTCATTATGGAGCTGGGCCACAGAGGATACTTTCTTGTGATTTGAGTAATGAATTAAAGATTGTAATACCTCTCCTACTTTTTAAAGAGCAATTATATGACTAAAGAGATATTGCTAGAGAAACTTGCTTTGAACAGAGGCAAGGCCCTTGTGAAGCTGGCATTACCTCTCCAGACCTGCACATCCTTTTGCCCTCACTCCACACTAGTGGTAATTAGTGTACAGTGCTGGGAATGCTCCTCTGCAAACCATTATGGCAAAGGTGCAGGAGCTGGATTACRTCTTAATGTGATGTCAGGAACTGGACTGCCCTTTTCCTGCCTCTCCCTGGTACACTCTAAGGCAGAGGAGGTGGTGGTGAAGAGTTTGGCTTTTTGCTCAAGAGAAGGTTGGAACTCATTTGTTGTTACTAATGGCGTAAAAGGGCTAATTACTTCAGTTTAAAATGTAGCATATTTTTYTTAAGGCACAGATATTATAGGATAACTTCACTTTTACAAATGTGCTGAAAATGCAAATCACTCACTTTTGCAGAGCTCTGCAAGTGTGTTGCTGAGGGCCTCATGTTGTAAATCTTAAAGATATCTTCTATAGGAATGCTGTTCTGTGMAGACAGGTTAGAAGAGAGGTTCAGCTCTTAGAAGTAGTATTCTTTCAAGTGAATGAATGAAATCAAGCTCATATCTCCTTCTCTGAAACAGCTCTCACATGAGCTCCTGGTAGTGATTCATACTGCTAGTACAAATCCATTGATCTGGTCATGAAACTGGCTTGCCATTTTGCACTTGCTGAGACAAGTTAAGTAATGTGTCACATGCRCAGGATTACCTACTGAAACTGCCTATGCTGTTTTCTAAGGCTGAGCAAAACTTTATGGCTGCTTGATAAAAATGAGATGCATTTGTAATATTTGCACTGTCTGTATACTGTGCTTTCAAAGGACAAAGGCATTCTAGGTACAGGGAGTATTTCTATTATATCTGCCATGGGATAAAAGATGTTGCCATCCTTCTTGGCCTCTTACCATTAGTATTTCAGCATATGAAGATCATATCATAGCTTCACTCTCATTTTGGTTGGGATATGTGTATCAGTGACAGTGGGACACTTGGAGACCWTCTACAAAAATATAGCTAAAACCATTTCCAAGTTAGGATTAAAATAGGAGCTGAGACAAATTTATTCAACAAAGAAGCAACATGCACAGTACTGAAAGTGAGGATAAAGAGTTTAGTAATGGGAAATGGACACAATGAGCCCATTTAAGATAAGCATCAGCTCTGAGCATTATCTTGCAGCTTGCTTGCATCCCCATCTGTGATTTGTATATTCTCTCACATAATGCAATCTATTGACCCCCTGCCACTTCCAAGTTTCTTAGCATTGGTTTCCTCTCCCTACTGTGTGTCTATTAATCACATCTGTGTGGCAGAAAAAGGAGATGGACTGGGAAGAAGACAAGATGTAAGAGATGAAGTTACAGCAAAGGGAGAAGCCAGCACCTGGCCCACTAATTTATTGTAACATCAAAGTGCATGSTCTACTGMTCTGCTCCMTGATACACACAGCTGTTAATGATAYTGTCCCTGTATTCTYTCTCTCATAAATGTACAGAAGAAATCSTGCTCTACCTGTGTCAGTTCTTGCAGTAGGCCTCAGGATCTGGGTTTGGAGCCTCTCTGACTTCAGGTATTTATGAAGAGGAATTCCCTCTTGTTGTTCCTTTCTTGCCTCTGCCTCTCAGTTTGTGTGCCAGGGAAGTTAGGCTATGGCTTCATGCAGGACTGCTGCTTTCTCATGTTGCTYAGAAACAATGCTGCTGAGCTGAGAGAAATTAAAAGAAAAAAAAGCAGCAAATCAAAACCACCACAGAAGAGGCTAAAACTTTAGCTTCTGTTATCAGATTCAASCTAGATGATACTCTTAAACTTCTAGGCATTGAGTTTCACTGCTGAGTGGCTGGTTGGAAACATTGCAGACTTGCTAACAAGGGAGGCAGAGACTATTCACTGGGTGTTCTGATGGATCTAATTACTTGTAAATGAAGCTACCAACTTCTACTACTGTTTCAGAATTCTGCCAAATGGGACAATGAAAAACTAGACCTGATACCTCCCCAGAGCCCATCTGGGGTTCCATTTGCAGTGTTTGTGGCATATAGCAAGGTTCTGGCTACTTGTCCTTTTATCAATGTTATGTTTTTGCTTACAGTATTGGAAGAAATTTTAACAGTCAACATGCTGTTCTAAACCCCACTGTTGTCCTTCCAATGAATGCACATCTTCCACGGGTAGCCAGTGGTAGCCAATCTGTCATGGTGGCTAGCAAGTCACTGAGAGGTTATGGGGTTTTGTAGATTAGGAAGGTTTGCAGGCTGTAGTTCTGAATGAATGAGCAGTTCCCCTCCTTGGAAATGTACTTCTGTTATTAAATTATTTCGTAGTAAAAAATAGGAATGRGTTTATGAGACATGATCATAATGTTGCCTCTCTTTGTGATGGCCTAAGAAAACATAMAAGGAAATGTATTATCATGAGAAATAGATGTTCTCCAGGAAGAAATCTACTTAGCATTTACAGAATTTGTGCCATGCTTTCTCTTTGTTATTTCATTTGCCTTTCTCATTTATTCTATGGCAAAAGGAGCACCAAGCTTAGCACTCCATCATCTTTCATTACAGCTAAGGAGCTTGTAATTAAGTTGGATTTGATTYCTGAGAGCATCCTCCATGCATGCATCATGGCAAATGTGTCAAAAATCGAGCTGCTGCTTGTTTGTTTTGAGAAACAGAGATCTACTGCCTGCCAGGCATAACTTCACCAGTTACACCCACCCAGGGCTTATCTGCTGCTATGGCCAGAGGGAAAAGTGACCTTCACAAAGTGAACACAGCCATGCCACGACTCATCTAAGTCCTRCTAATCCAACCCCTCTCCTGTTATGTGGCAAAAGTGGTACCCTGAWGAAGAAAGGGACTTCCCTAGTCCTAGTCCTCAGGTGAGCTGATCCCTGCCATTTCCCCCAAAGCAAGAAATGGTTCTGTATCATTGCAGGGCAGGAGAGGCCCCTGTGTTTGTGCTCTTCCCTGGTAAAAATAAATAATATTCACTAGTGGATGCCTGGGGAAGAGATGGGGGAACTGTGCCAGCAGGCATCAAACTTTGTCAATGTAYTTCTCTGTTCTCAAATTTAGGACCTTCTTGAGCAAACAGTGTTGCCTTGGCAGTTAATAGCTCTTGCTTGTTTTTAACTTCTACAAATTTGTCCAATCACTTTCAGAATAAGTGAAATTGAAATTTTGAGTAATGACATCTGCAATATCTCCTGGCAAAGATTTCCACTGTTTCAATAGAGCTGTGTGGGAAAGGGTCTCTGGTTTTAAGAAGCCAACTGTTAATTTATTTTACTGACTGGTATGCTTAATAAACTTAATAGAGAAAATTTAGGCCCCCAAACTGGAATTTGTCACACATGGAACATAGAATATGCCTTAGGAGATACATCTTTTCCCCACACCTATAGCACTAGCATTTATTGACAGTCTGTTTCCCTAAGCAAGAAATAAAGCTACAGGTAGGTCTGTGTGCCTGCACAATTGTTACCCACTGCATGCCTGATTTTCAGGATAGGTATGAAGGGTGTTTTGTCAATCTGCCATGTAATTAGGTTGGAATTAATAAATATATTTAATAATTGCCATTATCTAATGCTCACCTGCTAATGTATTAACAAATAAAATCATAAAATAGGAGTAGGGTTTAGGACTCTTGCAAAGGGCTCCCTTTGTCTGTGGCAGAAGGTATGATGTCCAGGTGCTAGAAAAAGGAATTAGTTGTCAGTAGAATTGCCTTGCTGAGGTTTAGAGCTTGAAATGTTTCAATACTCTCAGCCCTAGAGGGACATTAACAAAGTTTGGGAGAAGGATGTACTTGTGATAGTCGAAACAAAGAATGCAGAATTTACAAGCCACAAGGACATTTGGCAGAACTCCCAAGATAAGGAAGAAACTAACGAAACCAACTCAGTAATTGTGCTGAAGTCAGCCCCAAGTAGGCAGAAGATAATTCTGGCAAGGGGAGATTGCGACCACCAACTCATGAAATTCACCAACTCAAAAGGAGACTGAGCACGTAGGCTATAATAGTAGATAGAATACTAATTAATCACAGAACTATGTAACTTGTAGCCAATGAATATTAATGCCTTTGTTTATTAAAATGTATGAACAGCGATAACTTTTGATAGTCATCATGCCGGCTTAGTGGATTTGACTCCCAGCACTCCTTTCTGTGCAGAATTGTACAAAAATCAAATRCCTCACCTCTCTCTAGAGATCGGCCTCTTGCACACCAGGTAAAAGAACCCATCTTGGGAAAACAGAAATATTTTCAGCAGCTTTATTCCCTTGTAAATTGATTTTCAGAMTATTTAGCTGCTTTTCCTGTATGTGTCATTTCCTTAAAATATTTAACATCATCATCCCAGCACACATAACGTCATCTTCTTGAGGGCAAATTCAAGGGTGTCTGGAAAACAATGCATTAACTTGGACTGAAGTATGAAGTACGTAGGAAGAAACGTAATTCCTTTTAAGGGTGACACTTAACGGTCTTTCTCACAGCTGAAAAGTACACACCCTAATTTTGGGGTGACTTGTGTCCTTCAGAAGAGCCCCCGGGCTGTTTTGAGGCATTCCCGGAGCGGTGCAGCTCTGGGGGCCAGGGCAGGCGGCGGCCCCTGAGGCGCGGAGCTGCTCGGGCCCGGCGCAGGCGCACAGGAGAGGCCGCTGTGCTGCCGGCCGCGGGGCGGGCCGAGGGGCGGGCCGCCCGCCGGCCGCGGCATTCGAAAGTCGCTAGGCGGGCTGGGCTTCCTCCTCCCCTCCTCCTCTTCCTCGTTTTCCTCGTCTTCCTCGTTTTCCTCGTCTTCCTCGTCCTCCGCCGCCGGGGATCCGCGCGGGGCTGTTGCCGGACCGCGGCGCCGCTTCTCAGGGCGGGTGCGAGCCTCGGCCGGTGAGGGCTTGCGGAAGGGAAATAGGGGCGCTGACCCTGCTCGGTGCCGCTCGCCTCAGCGATGGCAGCGTGGGAGGCCGCCGAGATGWCCTTAAGCCTGAGCGATGTGAGAGAGCGGATGCGCGAGAAGAAAAAGGGTGCCTTGAGGACTGCGAAGTTGAATGCCTCGCTTGCATCAAAAATCAAAACGAAGATCATCAGTGAGTGTGTTTTGCGTTGCGCTGTGTACAAATGCTGGCTGCCATGTCACCTTATTACTGCGCCTCTGGCCGTGGCGTCGGGAGTGGGCAGCAGTCCCTTAGGAGAGCTCATGTGCTGCTTCTCTGCTGCTTCTCTGCCCCGGGGTTTCGAGTGAATTCAGTGGCCTGCAGATGAGTGTCAAGTGCCACTCAAGATGCCCAAAGGTGTCTGAAGTGTTTTAGTGTACATACATATAAATACAAATACACAGTATTTGAGTGTATATGCAATCTGCTGCAGAAGCTAGGCCAACTGACTTGTTTTATGGGAGAAGTAATGCAAAGATGGAACAGGAGATAATTTGGACTACCTTGAAAAACTCACATATTTCYATTGCATTTATTTAATTGTTTTGAAATTGGGAAACAGGGGTCCAAATCTACTCAAGTGCAACTATAGAGGAAAATATTTTTTCTCTCCCATTTTTGGATGGTGATGAGGACTTATCTGTAGGTGGCTTGTTCAAAGCAAGGGCATATATTTTTAAACTCAGCACTTGAAGCATGCCATCATTCATTAAGAATTGAAGCACTAGCTTGGCTGGCTGAGTGTGACCCACTGAGAGTGGAGAGGGTATCTGAAGTGTTGCATGTTATCATGGAAAATTTTTTCCTGCTGTTTTCTCTGGAGGCTTCTATTGCTGGAAGGAAGGATACTGATTTTGTGAGGGGGCTATTGAGTTATAGAGATCTGATCTGAGGAAGGCTGATSTAGGAAGAGAAAGAATTATGGTAAGGGGAGAGGTATCGATGAGACCTTGGATGCTGATGGTGTGTGATACTGCTCTGTCTCTCACAGACAACTCCTCCACTATGAAAGTCTCCCTGAAGCAGAACAATAAAGCACTGGCTCTGGCCCTCAATGCAGAGAAAGCCAATGCACAGCGGCTCACCCAGGAGAAGACCATCTTGCAGAAGGAGGTGAAGCAGTGCCACTTCCAGAACGCTGTGCTGCGGCACAGGCTCTGCTTCCTGGTATGGCACTGTGGCTGGCCTGGGGAGGGGTGCTAGGCAAGGTGTGCTGCACTGGCATCTCAGCTGTGGGAGGACTGAGSTGCTGTTGTTGAATGTCTGGATTCTAGACATATGGAAAAGGTCACCATTCATTTGCTTRTTTTTGTTTCCAAGCTGTGTTCTCCCCAGAACATGCCTAGCTATCCTTGTTGGAAGAGATGTTTTGATCTTTATGGCTTCTCTCTCTTTATTACCTCAACACAGAATAATATGTTGAAAAAAATGGACAATCTTATGGCTGCAGTTAAGATGGCYGAGCTGTCTGAGGTAAACCATGGGAAATGTAAGCACACTGCTCTGGGAAGGGGGCTGTCTTTTTCTCTGTCTTCTGCTTTGTGTTGCCTGCTCACTGCAGTATTGGATTCTTCACCTGTTTTTCTTTGCTTGCTTGAGTTGTGCTGGCTACCTCCTTTTAGTTAGCTGGCTTTTAGTTTGGTGTTAAGGATTTCCAGGTTGACTCTTTCTGTAGGAAGAGCTACAGTTTTAAACTGTTTTACTCTGGATTATTTGCTGTATTGGCCAGTAGGCTCTTCTGTTCTGACAGGTTGTGATTTCTTTTAAATTTAATTTCTAAAGTATTGCCATGGCAACTTGGGATAGGGAATAGGACACTTTTCCTGTGTTCTGTCTCATGGATGGATGGGACAATATTTCTGCTTCCTAGTCTCAGATTATCTGAACTAGTTTAACTTCATCCTTAGGCCATGGAGACACAATCTGATTCTGCTGCAATTTATTCCATAATTTATCCTATAATGTGAGAGAGTTGCTGGCAGTACTTTACATACTTTCCAGAGAAACTGAGCTGCTGCTGTTTCTGTGCAGGAGGCTGCATGAGGGATTTCAAGAACTTTAGATCACTCTCATGTTTCTCTTCTTTCCAGTTCCATAAAAATTCTGCATCCTTGTCCAGTGGCCAGAAGAGCAGCATGACTGAAGATAGCTGGGCTGATGATATTGCAGATGGTCAGCTTCTGAGGTGGGTTTTAAAATGGTACCATCAATCTTGTCCTGAATTTCTATATGCTAAAYCTCTTGTGTTTTATGTGTGTGCCCAGTTGCCAGCTTTACAGGAGAKGTCTTCTCTGAAACACCACTGCTGKATGCTTTTTTTTATTGTGTCTCCACTCCTTGTCTTGTTTGTCCTAATGCTGAGTCTGCGCAAAACCTGGTCTTTTTACCTCCTTTCTTTGAGACCATGTTACTTTTAGGCAGTTTTCTCTTTGTAGTTGGTGAGCAGTGCAAGATTTGCTTAAGTGAGTGAGTGCCATAGCTGGCTACTTTGATGTTTGTTACGTAAAAGTACTTAAATAATCACCCACTTGAATGATGTAAGCTTGCATTCTGAATTGATGGTCAGAGCAGGATCTCATAAAGTATGTTTGAARTCCTGTTTCTCCTCTGTCTAGTCCCCCTTTGAAGACAGGGCAGTCCTYGGAGCAGTCCACATGTGGCCTGTAGTTAGTCTGCTGGATTCTGGGGCCTGTCCTAGATGTGATACATGATCTATTGCTGCTCTTCCTTCTCACCAGAGTTACACAGATACCAATGAGAGTGCCTATTTCCAAGCTACGTGATGCAGAGCAGCAAGCTGGCAGCTCCACAGCAGTACAGACATCCTCAGGAGAACTTCAGAGACCTGCTTCTAATGCAGGAGAACTTCAGAGACCTGCTTCTGATGAGCCCCTGGAAATTGTGCCTGTTGCCTCCAAAGATACTTTGCCACCACAGCATGATGAGAAGGCTCAGTTCCACGAGGAAGAGAATGGCAAGAATGTGACTGAAGCAATGGCAAGAGAGGAGGCTTTTCATGACTCTCACATCTTTGGGGGTAAATTTGCATCTCTTGCTGTTCTTCTGGTATGACCTTGTGTCTGTGCTCAGACATGCATGATTCTGTTGCTGGAAAGAAGGAAGGATACTGCTGATTTTGTGAGGGGGCTCATGAGTGCCATAGCTCCAGTTAGCTCTCAACCACAACCCCAATAGCTCCCAATGACTGGTAGGAACTACATGCTCCACTGGGGCTGTTATTGCTGGAGTTATGTATATCCCAGAATCAGAGTCTTCAGAGGGATATGTGGCACATTTGCCATAGATTAAGCTCACAAAACAGGCTTTTTGAGTAACAGGCTCTGAGCTTACATAAGATTTATGGAGATGTCTGAAAGTGCAGGTGCACCACTGTTCTTGTGGATTTGCCATAGAAATAATAACTTATACAGATCATAAGTGTTCCTAATATTACAGCTGGTTAGGGGATCTTGCTTTGGGCTGCCCTTCTGTTCAGAGAGAAGCCAGCTAAGCAAATCTGGTACACAGTAAGTTTGGGGAGTCCCTGTAGAGACAAAATCATGTTTTTCTGTGCTCTGGATTTGTGGCAGCGTATGGAGCAAGGTTTTTATTGGTATGGGGAAAGATGGCATTTGCCTGCTGCATTTCTCAGCCTTAGAAATTAATTTTTTCTTTCCAACAGAGGTCTTGTGCACCACTGAACAAAATCCCAACAATTTGCCYGCTCTTGCCTGGGAAAGTCACACTSTTTCATACGAGGCTGATGAGATGGCAAAGCACTTCTTTGATCGTCTCTCACAAGGGCACGTTACACAGAGACGGAAGCGCTCCACGCTGTTTGCCACAAGCACTCCATCCTCTGCTCTGGATATCTTCCCACACGTCACTTCCACCCAGGCACCTCGGGGCAGCAGCAGCTCCAGCAAGGACAACACACAGCAACAACGGAGATCTCCCAGCCCCCTGGCTTCACCTGCTCTGGCTGCTCTTAYTTCTCAGAGAAACTCTGTGGGTAAAGAGACCTTTTGTGAGCAGCCACAGACAAAAGAAATGGGGTGTGGTGTTGAAATGGAGCCCAGCTATAGCCAAGTCCCTGAGTTTGTTCCTGCAAAAGTTAAAATCAAAGGTAACTGTAAAACTGGGAAGAAAAAGACTGTTAAAAAAGCAAGAACAGGAAAACAGAAAACAACTGCAATTAAAACCAATGCAGAAAGTAATCCTGATAGATCTCAAGGTGAAGAGTGTGCTCAAAATGCAAAGAAGCCTCTTCAGGCAAAAGTGGCAAGATGTTCTGGTGAGCCTGAAGCCTGTGAGATGGGGCAGAAGGCCTGTGAGGGGGCTTTAGACAGGAAGGATAGAGACTGTATTGTGGAGCACCATTCCCACTCTCCTGATGGAGTCCAAGATTTTGGAAGCACACCTGAGGTGAATCCAGCACAGGAGCAGAGTCTTGAAAATGTTGACTTAATACAACATGTGAAGAAGGGACTTATRTTTGAGATGCACAGTACGGAGAGTTTGCTAAAGCCCTCAGCTGATACCTTCTCAAGTCATGAARTTCCCTCAGGCGATTCCAGTCTACAAAATTCTCCAAAACTCTCAAGTGTGAGCAGAAAGAGCATCAGCCAGAAAGCCAACAGAAAAACAAGAGTAATTGAGCAAAGAGATGATTCTAATGAGGAATATCTGCCAAACAGTGTGATAATACCAGAGGCYAAAGCTGAAGAACAGCCTAGAAGAAGCCAAACAAACAGGAAGAATACTGGCAGGAAACGCAGTTGTGATCGGAGAAATGAAGTTAATGCTTTCAGGCCCTGGATAGATGWTCAAGGAGTGGCTAATGAGAGCACAAAGGGTTTGCCAGGTAATCTTAAACAGCGCAGGGAAACTTACATAGTCCATCCTTTGGATCCTGCGGGGAACTTGGGTTGTTTCCAGACAGAGTTTGGAGGGGGTGAAAATGTACCTCCCACGTCTGTTCCTGTGAGCAAAGCAAGCAAAATCCCCAGAGCTGCTAAGGGCAATCAAAAGAGCAATAAAAACCAGACAGGGGGCCTTCAAGAAAAAGGGCAAACTAAAGTTGACAACAACATGAATGTTTTGAAAAAAGAAGCCTCTTGCAAACCCAAACCTCAGAGGAAGAGGAGCAACTCTCGACCTCCAGAGACRGATTCCCTGGCCAGAAAAAGTGATGGTGCCAAGGTTCTCATTGGAAGTTCCACAGAACTTGCATCCAAGCAAACAACCCTGATGAGGAAATTTTTCTGCATTACACAACTGCTGTCTGAGCCAGATGCATTCCTGGAGGAGCAGCTACCTGACATATCACTTGCAGATAGTTTTACAGACCTTTCACATGGTCTTGAATCCTCCCATGTGAGCAGTTCTGCAGTTTTGCCTGTAATCTCCAGACTTACAGAAGTACCAGTTTCCAAGGGCTTAAGTACTGAGGGCAGTGAAATGCCAGCAAAACCCCCTGTTGGGTTGAAAAACTCCCTGATATTTAAAGAAAAGACTGCAGAGGAAATACCTGGGGAAAGGAACCAAGTCCAGKCAAGTTCTGGGAGATCACCTGCACAGGAACCTGGTAGGTGGTAAGCTGGGGAAGGTACCTGTGTTTGGAGATKAGGGCAAAAAAATCCATGCAGCAAGTGCTTGTATTTTCCTTCCTCTCCTCTCTTTTTTCAGAGTTAAAGATCAGTCTCCAGTACACCATTTATGCTTCCACTTGTGCTAGCCAGTCATTTCTGTGGCTGTGTTTACTTCYAGTTTATCAGCATTTCTATAAGAATTTCTGTCCACTTGTCCATGTGTAGATATTGGGACAAGACTTAGCAGCATGTGATGMGTCTTGCTTTGACCACTCTTGTTACAGGGCATGCCTATTAATTTAGAAAATCGAGTACTCA
>CADDXX010000097.1:1394848-1539280 GCA_902810485.1 Alauda arvensis
GTATTTCAAAAGTCTAATTTGATGCTGACCCTGCCTACTACAGTCAGTCAGTATTATTGGGGCACAAAATAGCAAGAAGATGGCAAATTTTTGGTCCAGAATGGTTRGTGCTGTAAGATGTCAGACTTCAGTGATATCTTCACTGGAAATTAATCAGGAGCCAACCTAAATTATTTTAATTGTGGAGGGTTTTTTTGTTTGTTTTTTAAAAGGATTTGGAGGGTGTATCCCTGGGCTGGTACTACAGTAGTTAAGCTGCTCCTTTTGGGGAGTTTGCTATTAATGGATGTTCTGTAAAGAGAGTAGTTTTGTGGSGTTTTCCTTTCTGTAGCTGTTGACAAACAGGCCTGTTACAACTGGAGTGGGCTGTATTTTGTAGAGGGGGAGGAAGTTTGTTCTTCTGCCCTCCTCCTTTTGGCTGACTCCACTTGGAAAGGTGCAGTGACCACTGGGACTGCTGAAGCTGGTAGGTTGCTGGTAGGTTGGTTGTGTGCCATAAGCTTGCTGTCTCCTCCAGGCTGTAAGCTCCTGGGCATTACAGCTACCAAATTGAGTTCTTATATCATTTTTCTACTACATCAGKGCCCATGATACTATCAGTATTAGTGATCTGTATTTTTTCACTGAGGGACTAATCTGATTATGAGTTGACTTTTGAGGAGCAGGTCTGGTATTTTGGATTCAAATGGTCTCCTGCRTTTGGATTCTGGACTGTGCATGTTCAGAGAAACCTGGTAATGCAGCTGTATTTGACAGCTGTTATTTCTTAGGATAGATGTCTGGAAATGACTTGGAATCACTTTGATCAAAGCATGTGAATGTGTTCCTTTGCAGCTGTCAGGCCACTGAACGATGCCAGGGTCCTGTCCCACTCGGGCTCGGAGGAAGCACCAGGGCGCTCATCCAGGCGGACACGGAAACCAACCTGCTACAAAGAGCCACCACTCAATGGGTGGGGCTTGAAGCTATTCCTTCCACAGACTTCTCCCATGCTCTGCTCTCATATATTTCCTCTCCAGGGGGTCCTTTGTTGTGTTGTTTAAAGTTCTTACTCTTTGAGTTCTGTGACCCTCCCACCACTGTGTGGTTATGCCAAAATTCTGCATCAGCACACAYAGATGTTTAGGCTTCTGGTAACAAGTTACCAAAGATGTTATTTTACTTGTTGAAATGAGCACATCTCTTGGAGACTGCATCTGTGGTACTCCAGTGCTAATGAGGCAGTAGCATGAGGATAAAGTATAGGCTAAAGGCAGTTCAGCAAAAGCCCTGATTTCATTTACATCTTGTGATGACTAAATTTTACACACCTCAGTAATGCTTTCCTCCTGAGAGCAGATTGTGTCTGTATTCACTAGCAGATATGATACCTAAATACCAGATATGATAGCTGCATCTTTTCCCTAGGAAACTGTAGATTCAGTACATCAAAAGGCTATTGCACAGTCATGTACTCCTAAAATGACAACTTTGTTGTTATATAATGTTACTGGGTGTGTTTTTCTCTGCAAAGTGTCCCAGTTTGAACTTTCCATGAATAGCTGGCTATATTGCACCAGAAAGTACTCTGTACTGGACAAGAAACAAACTGTACTGCTTAATCATCATATGGGGAAGAACTGCACTAAAATCAGAAACTTTAGASACTAAAATCATATATGTAATTCAAGGAATACTTGATGTTTCAATGTAACCTTTTGGTTCTGCAGGAAACTGAGGAGGGGTGACCCATTTACAGACACTGAGTTCCTCCATTCTCCTGTCTACAAGAGAAAAAAGAAGCCTGTCAAAGCTGGGGAAAAGACCAAGAAGATGAAAGAGAACAAAGAATGGCCTCCTGAAGGATGTCTCAGTGCCAAGGCAGTCAAGYTCATAACAACAGAGTCTGGACTAGMAGAGTGGTTGAAAGGCAGCCCCCAAGCTCCTAGAAGCTCGTGTGTTTAGCCACAAGGCCACAACTTTGAATGCAGAGCCCTAACAGAGATGGAGGKGGCTGACCAGGCAGCTGAACTATTCCAGCTAAGGCAACCCAAGGACCAGTCTGACAAATCGAGCCTTGTACCATGGATTTCTTCTGTTTTGAAATCTTTGGGACTCATGGGGTGGGCAAAGTGRTTGACCCAAACTGATGGATGTCTGTTTTAATGATGGGCATGGCCCTTATGTGCTGTATGATTGGCCCCTAGTTATCTTTTGCTTCCTTCCTCTTCTCTCCCCCTGTCTGCCATGCAAAGCTCCCTGCAGCAGCAGATGAGCCCCATACCAACTAACATTAAGGAGTATTTGAAAGGTGCTTAGGACCAGACCTAAGCGTGTCTTGTCTGAAAGATTGAGTATTGCTACAGGAAAGGTGATCAGAGGAGAGGGTCCTGTGAGACAGAGCTGTTYAAAAACATCTCCCCTTTTCCTACCACTCCTTGCCCTTGTTAAAARCTGCCCCCTTTAGCCTTCTTGTAGCCCCTTGAGGTACTGGAAGGTGCAGTAAGTTCTYCCTAGCATCYTCTGTTTTCCAGGCTGAACAACCTCAACTCTCTCAGCCTGTCTTCATAGGWGAGGYATTTCAGCCCTCTGATCACCWTTGTGTCCCCMYCTCTGGCTTTGCTCCAACAGGTCGATATCCCTCTTAAGCTGGGAATCAAAGAGCTGGRCAACAGTACTCCAGATGGGGGCAGCTGTGTTTCAGGAAATCCCATACTCTTCATTGCAGACTGAGCACCCATTAGCTTTTTTTAAGGTCTRCTGGTGTAACTTTAAAGGTTATTGATTCTAAATGTTTGAGAGAGTGGTGGGGAAAAGAAGGGCTCAGACTGCTAGTGAAAAGGAATGTGCCTGTTTGRAAGCAGGAAAAGTGTTTCCTCTTTGTGGCAGAGCAGGGAGAGAGCTGCTCTTCTGACCATAYTTACTGCTTCTCCTTAGCACCTCAGCAACATCCATCAGTTCAGGAGGATAGGCTGGGTCTTGCTGTACTCTCTGTACTCAGAGGACTCCAGAAGATGGAAGCTTCATTAGTAGAGGGAAAAGAGTGTCATCTGCAGTCAGGTAAATGCTACTACATAGCTTACATTTAAGCTGTACTGTTAAGTTATTAAAACTAGGAGACAAAAAGCCTAAGGTTCAAAAATGCCCTCTTATTTATTTGTTCATTTTTCTGGAAGTTACCAAGCTTTCTCTGGTACTCTGTAACTCTGGAAGCCAGGTAAGACCTAGTRAATAAAAGGGAATTTGTTATTTTTGCTGTTGTATTAGAGCCTGCCTGTGTCAGAAGCCAGGCAGAACACAGATGTCCARTTGTTCCCAGTAATTGTTTTCATTRCCTCTATAGGTCAGAAGKGGGACTCTTTCCAGCTGCACTTATGAGCTTGTACTARTAACAGAATAGTAGACTGTATTCATTCACCTTGAAGGTACAGAGACAGCTGCTAGCAGTTCCAGAGCTGTGCTTCAAACACAAGGTAATACTAGCTCCTTTAGTCTAATATTGTATCTCTATACTAATCACCACCTACAGCAGTCCGTGGAGGGGGAGAGTTTTGTTCACGTGTAACTAGTTCCTGTTTTTACTGAGTAATGACSTATCAGTTTGTATTACTCCCCAAATAAAATTTCAATGCAAGTGGTATCTTCAAGTTCTTGTACAATACCTTATTGTATTGTATGCTTACCRTGACACTACACAGCTTTGCCTAGGCAAGCACAAATTCAAACTCTATTCTAAGAAGGGAGATACTTTGTGTTTGTATCACTTTCCAACAGTCTGTCCCAGCATGTACTGGACTGTGCTGGAAACTACTAGAGTCTCTGAGGCAGAGTTTCCCTATCTCTGCTAATCGCACAAAGGAAGGAGACACAAAGAATGTTAGTTGGCTTTTATTTTAGTCTGAATTAAAAACATTCCTTTAAAAAAAAAAACCAACACACAACCATGGATGGAATAAGTTTTCACAGTTATGATCTGACTTGCTGTAAGACAACAAGGGTGAGTAGTAGCCCAGACAATTGGAGAGAGGTTTGCACCTTTATGAATTGTGGGGTGAGGGAAGAGGTTAACAGTTCCTATGCTTCACATCCAGTCAGAAGGAGCATAACTAAATGCATGGTCTRCATTTAGACACTGCAGCATGGCTTTGGTAGGCTCTTAGCCTATAAGGCTTGTTTCCAGCATTTACTAAGTGCTACTCAAATGCTACAGTCCTGACTGTAGCAATGAACCCAATCCCTTGTTATCAGGATGCTGTGCTCTGGTTGGCACTAGGAGATAAATTCAGGAGGGCTGTGGCAGAGCTGGCACAGCCCTGGGAGCTCACTTACACCACTGGGAAGTGCTGCAGAGAGCAGGACGGAATTCATTTCCAAGAGCTGCTGGACACTAGGTCACAGCTGGTTTCACCAGAGCTGTGACCAACTGGCCTTCAGACTGAGGAASATATAAACAAAGATCAAAGAGAGAAAAACCTCAGGTCTGCTGTGAACAAAATTAGGAATCCAGAYCCATACCACACTTTCATCAAATTCAATCTGATTAGCAAAAGTAGGGCTTAGCCCAGCAGCTCAAAGGGTTTCAGAAAACATGATTTTCTAAAAGTTTAGAAAGTGTCTGTGTTTTTATCTAGTGTTTGTAATGTTACACAACAAAGCACGATACAGAGCCACTTACACAAGCAATGACAGAAWATCCAGGTACAAGTTTTCTCCAACATCTTGAAGTTCCCATCAGCTCTTTYAACTCTTCCTTTGATGGGGGCACTTTTTTTGTTCTAATTCCTTTAAAGTGTCTGGAGGAACTACTGCATTGCCTACATCTATCAAGTACCCAACATTTTTATTTCTTTACTTGGTCCTTGACATTTTTCAAGTAGAATTTAAATTTCTGCTTYATGTTATGCCTCCCATTATTGCTGCTGCTTCTCCCACCTTTTCATGGGAATCTCCTTCAATTAGAGTATCTTTATATTGGTATAGTTTCACATCTGGGGGACTGTCAGTAAAAATTCAGCAAGATGGAGCAATCATGGGTGAATATTTGTAGCCTGGAAGGAGCCTATTAAAAAATTAAAACTGAGGAGAGAACAACTTGTTCTTGCGAAGAAAGCAAGAACAGGAAAAAAGAAAACAACTGCAATTAAAACCAATGCAGAAAGTAGTCCTGATAGATCTCAAGGTGAAGAGTGTGCTCAAAATGCCAAGAAGCCTCTTCAGCCAAAAGTTGCAAGATATTCTAGTGAGCCTGAAGCCTGTGAGATGGGGCAGAAGGCCTGTGAGGGGGCTTTAGACAGGAAGAATAGAGACTGTAGTGTGGAGCACCATTCCCACTCTCCTGATGGAGTCCAAGACTTTGGAAGTACACCTGAGGTGAATCCAGCACAGGTGCAGAGTCTTGAAARTGTTGACTTAATGCAACATGTGAAGAAGTATGGAGAATTTGCTAAAGCCCCCAGCTGATACCTTCTCAAGTCATGAAGTTCCCTCAGGTGATTCCAGTCTACAAAATTCACTTTTCTTGAGGAGAGAGACCTCCAGTGCCTGTGCTTTGCAAGAGGACTCAAGTGTGAGCAGAAAGAGCATCAGACAGAAAATCAAGAGAAAAATGAGTAATTGGGCAAAAAGAAATTCTGATAGGAAGTATCTGCCAATGTGGTAATACCACAGGACCAAAGCTGAAGAACAGCCTAAAAGAAGCACAACAAAGCATGAGACAGTGCCACTTCAGACACTTTGTTAGGGGAGCTTGAGTAGAACCCATTTAAGCTTTGGGCATTGAGGCCAGCTTCTGCTTCAAGTTTTCAGCAAGCTTGTCCATGAACTCAAAGGTGTTCAGGTAATCAGAACGTGTGACACTGGCAGGGGGAAACAAAACAAGACAGATATTAGTTGTACAGACTCTTAAATAATCAAAGCAGAGGAAGACTGTTCAAAGAACTCTATGCCTCTAAAACCAGAAGAGTTCTCTCCTACTCATCAGGCTAGGTTTTTTTGCCAAAAGGCTCTGGAGAGAGGTAGCCAAGTGATACTTKACAGTTATGTAGGTCTTCTTCATTTATTAGGGTCTGGCCAACATAACTACACTGTCATAAAAAAATACATAAATCTTTGCAGTTCCTTCTTTACTTTTTTCTCCCATTCATTTGGTGCAATAGCAGGGAGAGAGCAATCTGGACTAAGCTGCTTGGGTCAGGGAGAGTCTCATGTTCTGTTTGTACAGCACCAGGTACAGGTTAGTCCTATGAGACAGACTCCTGTTCTTTACCATACTAAAAACAACATTCCAGCACCTGCTGTTCAGAACCACCATGTAAAACAGCCTCCTCTAAGCACAGCTGGTTATTTCATRCACTTACTTAGGCAGGCCTTTGATGCAGGCAGCAAGGTCCTTTGTCATGAAGCCAGATTCAATGGTCTCAATGCAGACTTCTTCCAGGGCAACTGCAAAGTTCCTGAGGCTTGTGTTGTTGTCCAGCTTAGCTCTGTGAGCGAGGCCTCTTGTCCATGCGAAGATGGAGGCTGAGAGAGAACACGGGGTTATTCCCTCCATCCAAAACTTCCTGAAAGCTGCTCTAAATCATGTGGACAATAACTGGATTTTTTAATACCAATAAAAAGGAAAGCAGACTGAAAAAAAGATAGAAAATCTGGTATGGGAAAGAACACTTATCTTCATCTAAGTATCCTGTGCCTTTTGTGCAACTCAAAAAACAAAAAAACCACAAAGCAGACCTCAAACTACTCACTACCTCCAGTAATCTCTCTGTGCATGTAATTTTATTTTCCTCCTGCCCAAGTCAGACAGAATGACAGGTGGTAGGACACTGTAGTTACAGAGAATATTGGAACAGAAGGGTGAAGTCCTTTTCCTAACACTACATTATGCTCTGGTCTCAATGCAAATTTAGAGGCTTCTTTCCCTCATGTCCCATTCCAAGTGCCCTTAYACTTTGAGTGTGTACATGGCTTGGGGTGTGGTTGGTTCTTCTGGCCCATCAGAAAGAGGAGTAAAATAAAAACCAACAACCTTAAGGCCTTGTGGCTATAAACCAATTCTTTCCTGAAGAGTGAGTGCATATCCAAAGGCTATGCTAGGTCTAGCTTACTGCATTTACTCCATTCCAGCCTGATTTTTGCTTCAGGCTGTAGCTGTGTCTGTAGAGACCCAGAGAAGGTGACTTAAGTCACAACAGAACTGTGGAGGTGTACTCCCTCAGCTCCCTCATGCCACACTGCGATCTGAGAAATGCTCATTAGGCCTTGGCCTTGACAAACCACACCTGGACTAAACCCTTCTCAAGCTTATCAGAAACCCAGGAACTAATGGTATCTAAGGAGCATATATTTTTTTTTTAATGAACAGCCTTGGAAAGGTATTTTTCTTGCCTAAAGAAGTGAACTTTAAGAAAGTTACTGACTTGAATYGCAGCCAGGGTGGCAAATGACTATGACTAAAGCCCACTCTCTTGTGATCCCATAAACAGTGACCCAAAGTGAGACCACTCAAGCTCTCAATTATAAGGAGCTAATGCATACTATACCCTACTSTCTAAGAACCCTTTAAACAGCAGCCCAAAGTGAGATCTTTTGGAGCTTGTGATTTCYAGAAGATAGACTATTCTGTGATTCTCTGTGTGAGTTGCAAGGGACACAGAAGGATCATGGAGTCCAACTCTTAYGTGAATGGTGCATACAGGGACTGAACCCACACCCTTGGTGTTACTAGCACCATGCTCTGACCAGCTGAGCCCATCTCAAGAGAAGGAGCTGATGTGTGTGTCTCAAACACTGATAACTGGATGGCTGTAGAGCCAACCATGGACTATTTTTACTGACATGCCATGAAAAAGAACAAGATTTGACTGGAAAAGAGGGGCCAGATGGAAACAGGAGAGCACTTTTCCATGAGAAAGAACCACAACACAGTACAGTGCAAGCACAAGAATGAGTGGCAGGAAGTGGGYATGGAGTATAGGATGGRATTGAKACCAAAGATCCCCAAAGTCCTCTGACCCATTTCCAGGCAGGCCTGAAAGAATGGACTGCACTTGATGATGAATTCTTTCTTTAATTCTGACTTTAATTAATCTTTCCCTCTTTAATTCCTCTCTTCCCTTTCACCCTGCCCCTTTAACCTAWACCCACTGCTGTGTGCTTATAYGGTAGGTCAGGAACTAACACAGCMATTTCTATGCCACGTGTGTAATTTACTGATCTACTTTCTGATTGTTTGCAGACCCTCTGACTTCTGAAGTTTCTTTTGATCAATGAGCACTTCAGAATCTTAGGTACTTCCTTCYCCTTAAGGGTCACCACAGTCTCTGGAAGAAAAATGCATTAGGAGCTGCAAGTTTCACCACTCAGTGGTGCAGTTGTCTATAGAAAGGGTGCAGATGTTCTTCCTCTAAGCCTGTTCTTTCATGTATAGAGATGATGAGGGGCAGTGACAAGCAGCTCACCAATGGGGTTAGTGGAGGTTTCCTGGCCCTTCTGGTGCATGCGGTAGTGACGAGTAACGGTCCCGTGAGCAGCCTCTGCTTCCACAGTTTTGCCATCAGGGCAGATCAGCACGCTGGTCATCATCCCCAGAGAGCCATAGCCTACACAATGCAAGTTCCAAAGTTCAGTGTCTCCTTTGGACAGCTCCCTCTAATGCCCCTAATCTCCCCATCCCACAACCCCCTACATCCTCCCACTGATGTGAAAATCCCTGAACAGCAGAGCTGCAGTTGTAATTCTGCAACTAACTCACAAGTCCCTACACATCAAAGTAACAGTTCACCTCAACATGAAGTCCTGCTGAACCATGAGATACAGATATACAGACATTCTGCACCATTTCAAGAAAATCAGTTCTCACCTAATTTGCTGGACAGATTTCTACTGAAAAGGTACAGTAAGAGAACAGTAAGTGTTGGGCTGCTTGTCTTTCACACAGGGTRACAGGAAACAAACCAACTTCTTATCAAGAGCATCTGTTCTTGCAAGAGGAAACAGCAAATTCTGATAATGGACATTCACACCACTTCTAACCCTGTAGGTTTCAGATATCTGCATCTTTGAAAGCTACTTTGTTTAGCAGTCCAACACACATCCTTGTTCTGTGGSAGGCATTTTAGTGGCATTACTTCAGAAAGCGTGTATTACATAAAGCCACACATCTCATCCTGTGGAATTCTGCATCCAYGTTTGTTTTGGCACCAGGCACCTTTGGTTATATAGGATTTTGATCAAGCATTGCAAACATGTAAAGTTAAACATATCAATCTCTCTCTTTACACCTGACAGGTAGCTTTAGGTCCTGAAGGTTTTATTATTTATCTGCAGAGCCATCACACTCAGCAGCAGCCAGCTTAACGCAAGCTGTCAGTGACAGAGTACCAGCTGTCTAAATACTGTCCCCATTAGAATAGAAAGCCTACCAGTTATCATGGTGGCATGAACTTCCCTCCTGTAAATAAATACAACTATACAGAGTCTACATTCAATAGATTTTGTTGTAAAAGCAAAATCAAAATTTTTTGACTGTCTGATACMTCCATGACTGGCCACAGGTTTGAAATACAAGTTTTGAGACCCAACACCTGGGCCATTCCATAAGATGTGAAGAAGGACACAAGAGACTACCACTAAGCCTGCTTCAGTGTGCACAGGAAGCACCTCATACCTTGTGCAACAGAGTCAGACTGCACATCCCCATCGTAGTTCTTGCAGGCCCAGACAAAGCCTCCTTCAGATTTCAGGGCCTGAGCAACCATGTCATCAATGAGCCTGTGCTCATACCAGATCTTTTTGGCTTCAAACTGGGACTTGTATTCCCTAGAAGACAAAAACCAAAACACCTTGTCATATAAACAGGGATTGCACAGTTCGTACATAGAAAGGTGCACAGAGATAAGACTAAAAACAAAACAACCCTGCATCCTCATTACTCTTTTCTCCCTTGTCTGCTTTGCTAGGCTATAGTGAGACTGTTTCAGAGTCACAGAGGCACCCACAGAGAGTCCTCGACTTTATTAGAGGAGATGGGCACCACAGCCACATTCAGCAGAGCTTTCTGCATYGAGTATTGTGCCTTGCAGGACAAGGGAGACTGTGACAGAGATGGCATYCTCTGTGCCCTTGAAGTGTTGCTGAGTGTCTGAAAAAGCAACTCCCAAGGCTGGAGAGGATGTTCCTGCTGCAGACCTATGCACTGCAGTAGGAAGTGCACAACTGATTACCTGTCATAGATGTCTTGGAAGATGTCTTTGAAGCGGCCATCGTATCTCTTCAGAATGGTGTTCTTGGTGCTCATGTAGAGGGGCCAGCCTTTAGACAGTGCCATTTGGAAGGARCTGTGGGCAAAATCCTTGATAGACTGGTCAAGATTGTACATTCCCATGGCTACACCACCACAGCCTGTTAGTGGAGGAAGAACAGATAAGAATCGACTAGAYTTAGTTTTGGTTTAAGAGTTTTACTCTCCCTACAGCATACTCTGCTGCCAGGCAGGCTGGTGCTCTCCCCAGGTTCTCAAGTTAAGGTTCTTTCAGGAGAAGATTTGCTTTTCAAAGCTCCAGCAGTTCTGTGACACATGGATAGGAAAGTGGTTTTATTTTACAGGTAAGTATATTTTAATAATGTGATCTAAATCCCTCTAAGAAGTTTTGTTCTAATCCAGCCTAAGTACTCAAGCACACTGTGACAGAAGTGAGTGTACTTGAACTCCCACTAGCCATTAAAGTAAAACAGTCTTTTTCTATCAAAGCAGCAGTTTGGAGCAGGAGRTCTCAGTCAAAGCCAGAAATGCATGTGCTCACACCTTAAATGCTTTGCACCTTCAGAACTAACCCTGCAGTCAAGGGCTGCTTTGCCTCGCTCAGGTAAACAAGACTCCACATGAATTCCTGCAKTTTTTCAGCATATGTGTGGCCTACCCTGCAGCTTTGATCCACCTGCTTGGGCTCACTTCTAGCCAGCTGTGGGAAGAACATGCCAGTCATGTGGGTGCTCAGGCAAGTCCTGAGAGAGCTCTGARCAACTATCAACATTCACATGACTTAGGTTGCATAAGACAGATGTGTTAGAAGCACAAATGGAAGTGTGCTGAACTTGCAGCCCAGCTCACCTTTGGGACTGCATCTGTTAAAACAGTTACAGCCTACACAGTCAGGAGCATCCCTGTGAAATCCCCTTTCCACCTTACAGGGTAAGTGTTAATTCTCATTTCTATTGAACATATAAAAAGACTGCTTCATAAATAAGGGCAAAAAYTGCAAAGGTATACAGAGATCAGTAAAACAAACTAAATCCAGAAAGAATTACACATGGATTTTCTCAAATATATCTCCCCTTAGGTCAAGCCAACATACATACAAAAGCATGTATGTTTTTGTCTCTGATCAGTTTGCCTCTGATCAGAGACAAAAACATACATGCTGCTACCAGAGTCATCATATAAGGAGCATGACAGGTGGCCAATCTAATATGATTGTGTTCCTGATGTGCCTCTTTGATCCCAGGAAKATTTCAAGGAACTTTCAGTACCTGACAAATAAATGAAGGCCCAAGCTTTCTCCCCTACTCTACCTCAAAGTCATATTTTACCATCAAACAGATCTGACTGATAATTTAAGGTTGAATAAATTCATAATACCGATTTTAATCACTTATTAGAGAAAATACCTACTTTCAAAGTTATGGACCAGGTATGTGACTGGYTTGCCTCCATCTGTGGGAGTGTAGGTCATCTCTACTTTTCCAGGCCCAGGTACCACAAAATCAGTTGCTCTGTACTGTTAAAAAAAAAAAAATGCCACGATGATTTCATCTATCAAGGAGAACCATAAAAGACAGCCCTCATTTGGGAGGGCAGGTTACAGRAAACCAGTTTACTAAAAACCCCTTTAGTAGACTTTTTATTCAGCCATATTGTCAATGGATTTTACTAGAGATTAGAAAGACGAGTAATGGAACCAATTTATGTTGGAAAAGACTCTTAAGCTCATCAAGTCCAACAGTTAGCACTACCAAGAGCATCACTGAACTGTGTCCTTAAATAGTCAAAAATCTGCCTGTTTCAGAAGCCATCTTCCCCTTCAGGTGAAAAAGCTCACAAATWATTGGGCCCCATAAATTGGCAGAGTATCTACTCTTGTAGATACACTGAAGTTTTAAAGTGCAGAGTATTTAGAYTKTTCTGTGGTTGGTGGGTAGAAAGGWTCCTCTCCCTGCCTCAAAAAAGTCACTCATATTACAACTGCTGATCCCATAAGTAACAGGGCTTATACATTACACAAGATGATATTTGAAAGGTAACCTGTAGTAAGAGTCTTTGAAGATAAAAACTTTAAGTATTTAAATRATGTCTCATTTTCCCAATTGTCCTGAACAGTATTATTTCAGGTAACATTTCCTTGAAATTTTTAAATTCTTTTTCATATAATTTCCCTCCTATCAAACAGGGGATCTGTTCCCTGAGCTGTTCTGGAGTTAGTGTCCCACTCCTATGTTCTTTGTACGTTCTTATATTGTTCCTTTCACTTTAATCTCATACTTTCACAGGGTTTCAATCCTTCCCCTTTAACTCACTACTTCCTATTACTATTTTGACCTTCTCGRTGGTTCACAACCTTTAAGGATGTTGAATCCCATTCTTTTCTAGTGTCAGGGTTCTGCAATTATTTTCCTCTTGAAAATTTATTGTTTTACCTTCTTATCCCAGGTAATCTAATGACTTGCCCTCAGTTTGCAGGTTTAGTCACCTATTTAAGCACTTGGCTCTTCTAGAAGMCTTTTCTTTTGCCATGTTTGCTAGCTTTATAGCATATGATTGCCCACGGAGAACAATATGACTGATTCTTATCTTCCAGGCTGCCCAAAGGGCACAACACTGAGAACTGTTCCAGGGCTTTCCACAGCCTTGTACTACCACTATCAGGAGAGCTCTGATAAAAGAGGTCTCCCTACTTCTGTATCACAGGCTGAAGTGCCCAGGTCAGACACCATCTCTAGAGGTACGCTGTGCAAGGTAAAGCAGCGCAGAATTGCTAGCATGTAAGCACTCCCAGGTGGAATGCAAGGGACAGAGCAGRAGCACAGGCATGTCTAAGTCTTTGGAGCTTTATACCAGTCAGGAATGAGCCTGTTATGACAAGAAGAGGGGTAAACCCTGAAGTGACTCACTTGGTCCCCATAAGCGTGGCGGCCGATGACRATGGGTTTCACCCACCCAGACACCAGCCGGGGAATGTTCTTGCAGATAATAGCCTCTCTGAAGACAGTGCCACCCAGGATGTTCCTAATTGTGCCATTGGGAGACTTCCACATTTGCTTCAACTTGAACTCCTCCACTCTCTTCTCATCAGGAGTGATGGTTGCACACTTTATGCCAACGTTGTATTTCTTTATGGCTTCAGCAGCTTCCACGGTTACTTTATCATTTGTAGCATCACGATGCTCAATGCCCAAGTCATAGCTGTAACARACCCACAAACATGGTCAGGACTGCCCGGGACATTTGTGCTCAACAGGAAAGAAACAAGACCCCAGATGTGTTTGTGAGTGTAGTTGCAGCATTCTGCCACAACTGAAGTTATCCCTCTTCCAGTGCAAATGCTGCTGGACTGCAAGAAAACAGACTTATCCAGTGACATTTCTTCTGTTAGTGGAGGCTGGTAGGAGATTGGAGAAAGGAGAGCTTCAGTTTATATGGCTGAGGTTTGCTGCCAGCATGGGACACATATCCTTTGCCTTGCCTTTTGAGCTTCCTGCAATGGCAGCTGTCAGTTGAGGATTCTAATTGTATGGARCAGCAAAAAAAAGATGAATATGAGCCTTTATTTCAAACCTGTTGTGCTGAGGGCTCTGGCTTCCTTCATGTACTGAGCACATGAAGCCACGCTACGCTTAAAAACTGCTATGACAATGGACTCTCAATCCTGCTCTGGCAGCAAAACTGCCAATATTCCCCTCAAACATCAGAGGAAGGTCATTTCCATACCCACTGTTTTAATAGCTTTTGGAGAACAATGGGTGCCCAGCATGGGACAGGCCTGAAGCACAGCCAGCTGTACAAGAATCTAGCCATTGTGCTGCCTCAGCCAGGGGTTTGCTTGCCCTCCTCCTCCCCTCTTTGAAAGGGATGCTCTCCAGACTGTGTGCATGTATTATGCTGCTGGGTTCCTGTCTGCCTGGCTCCCAACACCAGCAAGCAGAAAGCCTGATGTAGGTGGCATGCAAATGGCTCCAGCAATTGGGGAAGAGGTCAGACTTGTGGGTTTAACTATGGCAGATAGCACTGAAGGCCTCTGTCCACATGGCTAGCAATGTAGCAGGATACTTCTCTAATAATTATAGCTCAGTGGCCAGAAAAGGAAGAGATTATTTGTTCTGCTTTACCAGATGCTGTAAATAGCATGTCCCTTTTGCTGTACCCAGCTGCTAGTATTTGTTTTTTTCCAGAAGGAAGTGTAAGAGCACAGCCTAGCTTCAGGGAGTAATTGCAACAGTTAGCTCACATTGTCAACAGCAGAGCTCAGGCTTACAGCCGTCAGGGCAGAGTCTGTGCCCTACACACACCCTTCTGTCCTCTGGGCAGATCTGCAAACAGGCAAGAAGCCAAAAGCCCACTCAGGGGTGCAGGATGCTATGGATCAAGTCAKGGAGTGGCTGAAATAGCCCATGTTTCTCATTGCTCAGGCTGCAGGGAGTCATGCAGACTGCCCAGGTGCTGGAAACCACAAGACATATCAAAATACAGGCCATGTCTCTGAGAGACTTTCTTAAGGCACAGTAGAGGCAAAAAGCTAACTCACACTTCAGCATTCACTGCTTACTGCTGTGAGGAACCCCAGAGGGCATGCTTCCAGGGCTACATGAAAATCCATCAAYATGACACATGCAAACTGCAGTACAAAGTAGCTGAATGTCACAGAGCCATTACCTGTGCAAATCCAGATCTACATAAGGAAAAATCAGCTTTTCTTTAATCAGTTCCCAGATGACCCGTGTCATTTCATCTCCTTGCATCTCCACAACGGAGCCTCCACGGATTTTTTTAGACATCTTGAACTGCAACAGATATAAAAGAAGTCCAACCTAAGTTAAAAGCTACCAATACATGTATCYTGCATTTTTACAACATAACTAGGTGAGGCACTAACATAGCATACAGGATCTCCACAAAAAGTCTTGAAAATAACCTCAGTTTACCCTTAGTTTCATGCTAACGTAGTATTTTCCTTAAAGCCCCAGCTCCTAGGGAGAAAGAAAGGTTAACATCTTGACAATTAAGGGCATGGACTTTAATAATGGTTGTATCAAAGAACTTGAAAACCTGAGCAAATCCTTCCCCCAATTCCACCAAAATAGAAGAGCACTGTTTACTTTCAGATTTCACAAGTTTTAGTCCAATTACCTGTTTCTCCACCTTGTTCTGAACATCAGGGGTTAATGGACATGATTACAATGACAGCTCAGACTGCTGAAACTRCTAAGATTAATATATTGTGAGCTTCTTTATTAGCTTTGTCCCCCAGGAAGGAAGGAAACAGGTAGAAAAGTCCAAGGGTTACGCATCAAGAGTATTTTCCTGTGGCAAGCTTTATTTCTACAATTAAAATAAATACTGGATAGATTTGTTTGCTGTAGGGAACAGAGGTTTCCCAAGATATTTGTGAACAAAGCCTCAAAAAAAAACCCAACTTGAACTCTGCCCTTGTATTTGCACTTTGTCAAGAAAATCTCAGAAGGCACTGAAGTGCTCTAACACGGACCCTGCTTTCCAGCAGCCACAGCTTCTTGGGTCTCGGCTCTGATTATGCAAGAGCTATGACTTGGCAAGTTCCTCCTTGCACAGCCCCGTGCCTGTGTGCAGCTGCCAGGATACTACAGCGAGATAGCAAACCCCTGTGCCTGAGGCTGCAGCCTCAGAGACCAGGGGCTGTGAATGGCTCGAGCCAGAATGAAGGGTCCCACTGTACACAGGATCTGTTCAACTAGACCAAGTCATTCCGAGGTGTGGGCTTGCAGAGAAACGGCTCCATATTACAGGCACATTGGGAGACTGTCCCAGCGTTAAAATTTTCTTTTCTTTTTTTTTTTTTTTTCATTAAAGTAACTTGTGCTGCATTTCCAAAATCCAGTCCAAGAGCATGAACTTTCTAAGCTATGTTCCCAGGATCAAACTTTTCCAAACCTTTTGAAGTGCAAAAACTAAAAGCAACTAAAAAAAAAAACAAAAAAACAAACCAAATTACCAAAAGACAGCCTCAAACAAAAAACAAACAAAAAACCCAAATAACCCCCCCCAACAACAACAATAAAACCCCACTCAAAACAAAACCTACCCAAATAAAACCCTAAAAAAATGAAAAAGTAAAATAAGGTTGTGCTACTGAGACTCAGTTTAAAAGATAAGCTACTTCAGGCACTTCTAACACTAATACAGACAGTACCTTGGCCTCTACTGGGCCTCTCTAGTCCTCAAGGAGAACTTGAACCTCACATGACCATACTCTATCTGAACTCAGTTTACTTATGCAAGGATTTTGAACCCAATTTTCCATTGTGACTATCTAAATAAATAAGGTCTGTACCACAGTCCATGGCCTMGGCACAGAATTACTACTCTGGGAGAGTTCAGATTTTTTAGCAAAATTGAAGATTGTTGAGGCACAATCTGAGAAACAGTCTGATTCATTTAAGTAAAAATGTAGACAGGCACAAACCCATAAAACACTGCTTGTTTTGTGGTTTGGTTCTACTTAACTAAGACAAATCAGACTATGTCAGCCATTGCAAAAGGTTTGGCTTCAGAACTATYCCATGCTGCTGTCACGCAGAGAAAGGTAGGTGAGACACACCTCCACTGACACACATCTCCACTGATGTGTGGAAACAGCAGCTTCTTCAACGACTCTGACAGCATGCAACACGTTTACATGATCATGGCTCACGTACTGGTACTTTTCCCCTCCTCAGTCACCAGTGTCCCCAGTCTCTCTATGAACTGAGGCAGTACTGCAGTAGCATCCCTCTTCTGCTCGCCAGTCATCATGCCGAGAGCCTCCTCCAGAGCACACATTCCCCAGAGTTCAACTCTGTCACTCGTCCCCTCTGATTTTATACTGAACTGCCAAAACCCAGCAAGGTCTTYCTCCTGCAGTAGCTCTTTAAATACACTTAACCCAGGCACACAGCCAAGGCAACTCAGAAGAAACTGTGTAATCCAAACGCCTCTTGGTCCGGAGGAAGGGCTCGGGGCCTACGAGCAATAATTAACTATTGCAACAGGTCCGTAACAGCGGCGTACAGCTGATCTCCCTGGAGGCGGCGGCTCCAGAGGCACGGAGCGGCTCGCTGGCACCAACCGAGCTCCCGGCTGCACGCCTTTTTCGGCAGCACTCGCCCCTGGCAAGGCGATMTTGTGGCACACGGGAGATTTTCCCACCGGGCCGTGGGCAGCAGCCGCTGCCGYGGCTGAGGCTGAAATCCTGACACTGGCACGGCCGCGACCGCGGCCGCTCCCCAAGCGGGGGGGACAGGCGAGGGCCCCCGAGCCCGGGCCACCACCGGCTAGCGGGAAACCCAGGACTGCGTGAGGGGACAGCCCAGCCCAGGACAGGGMGGGCGATCCCGGGGTGCAGCACCCTTAGAGCCTCAGCGACACTCGCGGCGGGCGGGGCGCGGCTACGGAGTCTCGTCCGCACCGAAGGAAAAAAAGCCCTTCAACACAATCCCGCCCCTGCGGGCCCCGGTGCCCCCTGGCCGCGCCCGCGAGAGAAAGGACAAAGGGTGCTGTGCGGCCGCCGAGCCCGCGGCGCRCTGGGGCGGCGGCGCTGCCCTTTACCTGCAGCCCCGGTGCCGTTCCGTTCCGTGCAGCGGTGCGGGCGCGATGCGGGGCCGGGCCCTGCGCGGGGCCCTTTATGTGGCCGCGCCCCCGCCCCGCCCGGCCCCGCCGAGCGGCGCCCCCTGCTGGCCGCGCGGCCCCTCCACCGGCGGCGGCGCGGGACCGCCAGGGGGCGCGCGGCTGGCGCGCGGCCAGCAGCCGGACCCGCCCCGGTCCCGCGCACCGGTGCCTCCGTGCGAGGKGCCCGCGGCAGCTCGGACCGTGCGGCTGCCGTTCCGGGCCGGGCCCGTTCCGCGCCCTGCCACCCCCGCGCAGTGAGTGCCCGTCGGCACAGGGAACCCGCTGGCGCCGGGGGGTCGGGCGCGCCCCAGGGAGAGCGCCGCAGCCCAGCCCAGGGATGCGGCACCCACAGCGGGCACGGGCTCGTCCGCTGGCCCTGGGGCGGCGGTGTCGGCACCGCGGCCCCGGGGACAGGAGCGRGCATCTCTCTAGGGCCGGGGCGAGGAGGGAAGCGTGGCCGGGGAGAAACCTCGGGGGAGGAATAGAAGAGAAGGGAATATTAATGAAATATGGCGTACTACGGCTTCCCGGGGCACACACCGGCCGCCGGCAGCTCCCGGGGCAGCCGCCCGGGTGTGCCGCGCCCGGGCGGAGCAGCCGGGAAGGGCCGCGGGGCGGGGCCGGGCGCTGCCGGGGGGTGGAGTGCGCGGAGCTTCGATTGGCGATGCCTGCGCGGGGAACGGCGCGGTCGGCGGGCGGTTGATCGGGGCTGGCGGCGCCGCCGGGCCGGGCGGGGAAGGAAGAGCGGCGGTGCCGCCCCAGCACCGGCACCGCCGCCGCGGGCAGCAGGTGAGCACTGCCCGCCAGGGCCGCACCGCTCTGCGGCCCCCCCCCGCTCCGCCAGCCTCCTCCGGCCTGCCAGGGCCGGCCCCTAGGAGCGGCTGGCGGCGGCTCTCCGGGGGTCGCTGCACASCGCGTCCTCCCCGTCGGGTCGCTGGTGATCTCCGAGTGTGACATTCCAGGCGAGGGAAGGCGGCGGTGTCCCCTCTTCMCTGAGGGGAGAGCAAAGGGGCTGTYTCCTGCGCAGGGGTTGGAAGGGAAGCGTGTGTGTCACGCAGTTATGGTTGAATTACGGGTGTTTTTGCACCGTGGGKGTGTTATCCTGGTGCTCGGGAGTGGTGTCTGTGTAAGGTGGAGTGGCGCTGGGCAGTTGTGGTCACTTTGGTGGAACGCGGCATGTCCCGGCGATGCTGTGGCTGGAACAGCGGTACGTGTGGGGARGGAGGCTCACAAACACCCTCGTACTCCGGGTTTTGTCGGTGATGAGGTGGTGAGTGCTGAAGCTGCAGCTTCGCGTGTGTTTGGGTACCCCGTGACTTGGTGAGGATCTTGTGAGGAATGGACTCTGGCGTTCTGCTTGATGACCGATATGTGCACCTTGCTTTCTCGTTTCCTATGTTACACAAAGAASTGRTTATTTCTTGGTTTCTTGCAGTGGGATGGGGGAAGTATTCTCCCTTTAGTGGGACAACTAAAGCGTAGAAAGGCTGGTAGATTCCACAGCTAGTGTATTGTACAGCACAGAAAATCCAGGTGTTTCTGGAGCTAATGCCAAATACAGTGCTGTTCTTTTCRATAGTTTTGATCAGACCTATACTGCTGTGACAGAAGCAGTTATTATGGGGTTTTTCCCCTTGAAATGGAARTTTTTGTTTTTCTATAATCATATATCTATATATATTTAATACAAGTTCAGAGACTTGCTTGTAACTCTTATCAGGCTATAGTCAGTTGCTGAAATATGAACATGGTTTCCTACAAAACTGTTTAACTTCACAGTGGCATTTTTAATGTGGCAGTGTGTGTGAAGGTACACCTTTGTTGTATGTTCAGCATTTACAAAGAAAATTATTAGGTGCCTTAAGATTGAAGAACCAATTCTAAATTTACCTGAAGAGTGTGTTTCAAGGAAAATRTTCCATGAACTCTGGTGTTTAAGTRGATTCAAATCACCTGTTTGAATAATGCTGGTGAAATGAAAAACAACAAAACACCCTGATTTACAGGGGAGAGGGATGTGGAAGACTGAGATGCAGCCTTACATAAAAAAAMCTGGCCAAAGTTTCTTTTGAAACTTAATAAATGATGCCTCTCTGCTTTCTTTCCTGAGGATAGGTGAATAGCAAAAGAGCTGAAGGTGCTTAYTGTACAGAGCAACAAGCAGAAGTCCACTGAGAAGTCATGTGAATGACTTGCAGATACCATCTTTTCAGCATTCTTTGTAGGAATAGTCAGACCTTGCCACATGAGCTGCCTGCAGCTTGTTAGCACTTTCAGTGTCACTTGTTGATTTTCTCTGGACTGCACTGATTTCTTTTAGTGTGGCTTCCTGGAACTTGGAAGGAAATATTCTAGTCAGCAATATATGCCTGTAAGTTCTAGGGGACAGTTGTGGGAACTGGAAATTGTTATTTCATGAGGAAGTGTGAACCAGCTGCTAAGCAGGAAATAGSCTCATAAGGGGTTTTGATCCTTGGCATAGATAAAAATCAGCCATAGGTTCAATCAGCTCCCTGTGTTCCTGCTCTGTCAAACATTTCACTAAATCTTGCTTAAACAAAGATGAAGGYAGTAAGCACCTTAGCCTAGCAGGCTGAGTGAGGTGTTGTGAAAGAAATTGGGTGTCTGCTCAGCTTAAAGAGTATGGGTTGGGGAAAAGTATGACTCTTGGCTGTATTAAAGCTTTGTTATGCAGAAAATAGGGTTTACTAGTATGGCTTCTTCTAATACAGAAGGTGGTTTGGGGTTTTTGTTTGTTTTCCCTTGATKGAGCTGCTCCTGAAATGTTTGAAGGTGTTAGATTTGACAAGTAAACCACAGTTTGGTTGCTTCCCTGGTAACTTGCACAAGGGCCTGTATTGTAATGCAGAAGKGAGGGAAACAGTTTCCCACCAAAATGAACCTTTCAGTCCTGTTTTTGTTTGTAGTTAATTCTGTTTTTCATTCTGAAGTTAACCTGGCCAAATAACAAGTCTGCCCTGTGCTTGCTCAGGCATGCCTGTTTTCAGTTTTGCTACAAGGGCTGCAGAAGTCRCAGCATTAGGAGAAGAGCTGTCAAAGCTAAAACTTGTTTGTGATATGCCTGCAGAGTCTCCATTTGAAAACTTCAAGTTCTCATAAACCTCTGTTAGARTGTGTCATCAGTAGTGGTTGTTTAGTTTGTTGCTCTGGGTGTTTAACTAGGCACTCTGAATTACTCTCTGCAGAGATGCTGCTCACTTGTCAGTGGCTGGGCAGGGGCCATGGGCTCCTCTGGCACKCCTAGATCTGTGCTAATAGCAGATGCCTGTGGTCAGCTGGGTGAGTGTCTCTCCTCTGGGATCTAAAGAAACACCTCCTGTTGAGAAGACTGAGGAGGTTCTGTTTCACCACYCTGTGTGTAATGTGTGTTGCTGACCTCTTTCCAGGGCACCTGAAATGGCTGCAGATGACAAACGCTCTCCAACACTGGAGTCCACCAGTGATCTACCTCGTTCTCCCAGCAGCCCCTCTCATCTCACTCACTTCAAACCCCTGACTCCTGACCAGGATGAGCCTCCTTTTAAATCAGCTTACAGTTCTTTTGTAAATCTCTTCCGTTTCAGCAAAGGTGAGTGCTCGGGGGCGTGTGGGCAGGGGTTGTGTGTGCTGTTTGCTGCTTGGAAAAACACCTCTGAACACAGGAGCATAATGTCAAAGGGCTGATGTCGGCTTTTTTTGTGAGGGATGTTGCATCTTGCTTTTGAGTAACGTAGCAGAGCTTTATTATGAGGGAAGATAGCCAGCATCTTGCAGGTGGAAATCTGTGGCTGCCTGTGAAAGTCAAAAACAAGTCAGTTAACAGTATTGTGTAGATTCTTAGCTTGACATCAGAATTTCCTTTGCCTGTATGATTTTTTTTTTTTTTGGGTTGAAAGTAGGAGTAACTCTGCTAGTCTGTATGAGCAAAATGTGTGCTTGTCCTTTCAGTGCAAGTTCTTACCTCAGACTTCATCCACCCCTCACCTTCCTGTGCATCTCATACTTGCAGCTGGGTGCCAGCTGAGCTGCAATAAAGCAGGAAGTCAACACTTAATTTGCATGGCTTAGGTGTTCYCCATCAAGAAATCTGAAGTGTTGTGAAAGTTCTGTATATTAAAAAGTRTTACTTTATTTTGGCCTATTTTGTGCTGCATACGTCATGCAATATGTTCTCAGTGGGCAAACTCTAAAAGAACTGGGTGAGTTCCTTTTTGTTTCAAAGAAAGATTCTGCAGAGTGGTGAATGAATGCACCTGGATTTTGTGCAAAATCTGTGTATCCCTTTACTGGAGATGGCACACTGGTCAGCTGCTTTTGTTTAGTCTGTTCATTATCCAGCTCTGCTAAGCATACTTCAGCAATGTTTGGGCTGGGGGAAAAGAGCCAAACAGCTTTTTGTGTAAGCAGACTGATCTGTTCAGACTCTTCTTATGYAGAATCAAAAATAATTACTTGGTATGACTGCTGTTAGTTTGCATAGTAGAGCAGCACCTCTCATTGCTAATTTATTGAAAGTAGCACAAAATGTGGTCAATATTGGCTTCACTTGTTTTTTTTCTGACAAATGTAGCTGGAGTCAGCAAAGTSTTTTGTTAAGTCAATGGGAAAACAACCTTGAAACAGCACATAAAATGTGCTTCTTACTAGAATCAATGAGATCCTGCCTGTACTKTATCTGCTGATGGAAATTAAAGGCTGTGGTAACTTTAATGTGATCTCAGTACTGGCTTGTAAAATAACTGAAAATCTCTTTTYGAGGCAGAAGCTGATAGTCACTGTAGTTGTTGTGTTACGCAAGAATAATTCACTCGTATTCAAGAATAATCTACCAGGGTTCTTTTTGACACTTTTCACATTACGGAATTTCTGAAATAGCCTGAGCCTTGAAGACAGCCTACTGTCCTGTTTCTGTGATGTGTATAGTACTTTTAAAACTAAAAATTCATCTGTTTTGTTTAATCATGATCTATTTGTAAGAGTTTTTTTACCCTTAGCTTTGCATGTACTACTGGTTTTGTTTGTCATGTCTGAACAGGTGGTTTCTTGCTTTTTGTCAACTCTAGATGATGGCAGGCTTTCATCCCCAGCAGAGAGAGCAGAGGCAGGACAGAGTGATCCACAAGCATTGAGTGGTGGCTGGTCCAGTCCTCAGCATCCCACGAGGGCTCAGTCTCTGAGATCACCAATTCCTTACAAAAAACCACTGACTGGTGAGCTGCAAAGAAGATCTTCTGCAACTCTGGGTAATTTCAGCTCTTTGTTCTCTAAGGCAATGTTGTACTAGCCAGGATGCTTCAGGGTGAGGTGGAAGGCTATGAGCAAAGGTTCAATGAGTGTTTAGATTCATAGCAGAATTTAGTATCAGGCTACAATGTTTCTGTTAAGGAGGTTGTACTTTAACTTCATTACCCTTCACCATTCTTGGTGTTTCAGCAAGACAATTTCTTGTTGGGGCTCTGCTCTTTCAATTGGAAAACAATCTGGAACAGAAGAGGCTGCCAAAACACATCCAGTGTTTTAAAGTCACCTGAACTTTGGTCCTGAACATTTCTTTGTCTTGAGAGACTACAGTTTCTTAATATCCACATGCTAACTCTAACTTTGGTGCTTAGATTGGATAGAGTTGATGTTTGTGCCTTCAAGGGAGTTGTAAATGAAGGTTTTTGMTTGTAGTTGTTTTGAGGGGAATTGAATAGGAAGTTGTGCTTAAGATTTTTTTTTTATTTTTTCAGCCCTGCCTAACCTTGAAACTATTGCCAGATTCTGTACTGAATCTTTTAGCTGGTATGTGAATTAATTGCTGTTTCAAAGGTGCAACTGTGTAATGGCTTTATGAAGATGTGGAAGAGCGAGGAAGTAGAATGCAGGGGTTCCTCTTGAGATCTTATTGTTGGCTGTTAGTGATAGCCTTGAGGAAACTGCTAAACTGGATAAGAATCTTGTGCAGGACAGTATTTCCAAGAGTGTGGTACTAGTGCAAACAAATCCTAAATGTTGTTAATGTGTATGGGATTTTTAGAAAAGCATGTGGTTTTGATAGCCAGGCAAAAGTCTAGTACAGAGAACTAGCATTTTTACCTAAGTCATTTGCATGCTTGTTTRAACATGTTCATCATCTTCCTCCTTGCCCTCTAGTACTGTTTGATCTTTTTAGTTGTGCTTCTTCCAACAAACCAATTAAGGGGTTTAATTAATTAATTAGAGGGTTTTGTTTTGTTTTGTTTGCTTGTTAATCTGTCTTAAATTTCTTTGATGTCTCAAGGACAGCCGTGTGCTCTTAGCTGATAAATCAATTTACTTTTTCTTGGTACCTCTTGTAAATCACTTGGAAATTTCCTGAGGATTAGATGTTAGAAACCTTCAAGTGAGGTATGTTRTTTGATACTCAGAAGGCAGAAATAATCTTGCTGTTTGATTTCCTGTGGAATTAGGCACCAGGGAATAAGATTTAGTTTAAGGTGTGTGGGAGGAACTGTTTCTGTGTTATTCCAGCTCYGTTCATATCTCTGGGTTTGGATGCAAGTATGCTTAGAAAAATGTGATGATGAATTAGCCTGTAAAGAAGTAAAGTTAGAACAAGCAGGAATTGCTGCTCACTTTTTGAGGAGTTTTCTGTGGTACTGTGTGCTGAGTGGCCCAACTTCCTACGGAGTATTTAAGCCTAAACAACCTTGGTGCTGTAACAAACATGAGCATGTAAAAGTGTACTGGATTGGTGAGAAGATTTGGGGGAGCTTTTTAGGCCATCTCACTTTATTTGAAGAGGGGGGAAAATGCATTTTGCTTCTCTAAAAATCAGATGTTGGGGTTTTTTTTGAAGTACACTTTAGAAAATTTTTCTTCCTTTTTTTTTTATCTTAAAAGGTGCTGATTAATCAGGTCTTGCAGGATTGTTCTTTGAGTAATGGAGAATTTAATTTCTGCTATTGCAGCTGGTGCTGGCCTGCATAAATAGTCATAGAAATTATTATCCTATCTAAATAGTGAAAAGTAGGAAAATAAGTGGTGGGATTTATATGAACATCTAGATGGTAGGTTGGGTCACCCATTGACTTCAGTGGTGTCTTGCTAAGTTTTCTTGTAGCCCTGTGTCCACAGGTGTGTAAATGTCTCTCTAGSCTTTGCCATTACCTAAATACTTAATAATGTGGGCAAGTGTAGGCAGGAAAATATATAAGCACTTCACAAARGTCTCTCTAGCCTACTTGATCTTAAATAATATATCAAGTTAAGCAAATTGAAAGGAATTAATAAATAAAAGGCTGCTGCTGCCTCTGAATAGTAATGAATTGAAATTGCTCCTGAAGATGCTGACCCTCACCCCTCATCTGTGCTTTAGCTTGTAGTGTCTGTGCAGCAGACCTTTTCATTGCCCAGGGACTGTGCTGTCTGACAACTGCAAGTGCAGAACAGCATGGAAGGGTGGAGGCTTCTGTAGGACACTGTCTGGCAGCAGTTATGTAGGGTTTCAGTTCTGTGCTTCCCTTCAGGACTGCTTACACAGAAACATTCTAATAGTTCCATACTGACTTTTGTGGAAATATGAGGAGCTATTGGATACCTGRTTAATGTCAGAGATGCTCTGAGAGTTGTGTGGCTGAAGAACCAGTGCTGAGACTCTGCAATGGCTTGTGGTAGTCTGTTGCATGATGGTGTGCTGGAGCAGGCACTGCRGAGCTGGTGTCACTGCTAAGGGACCCTGGGGCTGCTGGTTGTGTTGGACTGTGTGTGCTGTGCTGTCAGATGAGGGCTCTCAAGGTCCTGGATTAAACCAAAATAGTCCAATAATGAGACTMTTGTCACTGAGATAATGTCACAGCTTGCAAATCCTGTTGAAGGAGAACTGGAAATGCTGACTGCTGCAGAGGGAGCAYGGGTAGTAAAAGCAATTCTTGCTTGCCACCCTGTCACACAGGATAACGCTGTTAATGCCAGACAATTGTAGCAGAGTGGCAGTAATAGGGAATGGCAAAGGAGCTTAGCAGGAGCAAGGAATGGCCAGTGGTCATGTAAGGGGAWGAAGGCCTGARGAAAGCATGTGGTAGTTACTGGAAACMATWGTGCWGTGTGAGTTGTTACCAGAACATCTTTTCTAATCAAAAAGATTTTGGAACATGAAAATGCATGTTATGAAATGAAATTAAAGAYAGTTTTCCTASTTTTCATGGCAGTACTTTTTATGGCAGTGACTTGAGGAAGATGTGATGTTTGAACTGTGGTAATGAGCTTAAATATGAAATTTTATGCTGTGGCAGCAGGTAACAAAAAAGTGATTAATGTTGTTTTGTATTAGCAGAACTGTGGCATGTGTGGCAGGTAGATCTTTTTATTGTTGAAACTGTGTGGGTCTCTACCTCTTGTGTTAGTATATGGTCAGCTCTCCTATAAACTGAAGCTCTGTGTTGCAACACAGTAATTCTTGTGGTGTTTTTGCTTTGTCTTTTGTTGTAAAATGAATGCTAAAATACTTTAGAGTCATGAAACTCTGTAAAAACATATTTCTATAATTCAGAAGTTTTTTTCCTAGGTTTTACCAACAATTGGCAACCATAAATACATACAGGAAGGATGATGAAATAGGTTAACTTATTTTTTTAGCTGTAGGAGTTAAAAATTGACTTACAATAATGTAGTTTGGATCAGGGGTAAGAGTTAACCGAAGGTTGATACATGGGAATTCTTTTTGAAGGATAGTGTTTTAGACAGTGTTTCCTTTACTGCAGGAACGGCAACTTCTTAGTTTCTTGCTATACAGTGTGTTTTTCCTCAGAAACAGAGAAATCTCAGGATTGAGAAGGAAAAGAACCAGCTGAATTTGGATCTGAGTATCAGTCAGCTTCTGTAGTATAAACAGATTGGCCATGTGCTGCTACTGCTGATGGCATGTTTTGTGTAGGTGACATCCTTCTGACATTGCTTTATGAAACAGAGAAAAGGGGTTTTAACTAWCAAGAAACCAGTGTGGAGTTACCTGTGGCATTTCCTCAGGGCTGTTTATGTTCATTTTTTGGCAGTCACTTGCCTGAAAAGATTTATTGGTAGTTAGGCAGTAGATCTGATAATTCTTTGAATTGGAAGCAACATTCCTGGAAAGGAGATACACTTGAATTTAGAGGAAGTACCAGGAAGTAAACGCAGCATAGGTCTTGTGATAAAAGTAAGGAGGAGCCAGAGGTTTCTCTGGTATTATCAATGTCTTCTTGAAATATGAAAGTCCCCTTAATCACCCTAAAATGCTGAGCTTTGTACTGCCCGACAGTCTGGTTTTTAAAAAGAAATCAATTGCAAGTGGCTAGTTACAGAAATGGGTTTCTTTTCTTAAAAAGGAAGATGTTGTGCATTCTTTGTACACAGCAGCAAAGCGTGGGCTGATTGACTAAGAATACCTGCTGAGGAGCTGAGGAGGAGGCACGGGAGCCCACGGTGTCAGTCACACTGCAGGCAGGGTTTGGCTCTGCTGCACACGAGCAGCAGTGTGGCTGTTACTGCACAGCAACAGTTAACGTTGGGCAGAGCTGTCAGCAGTGCTGCTGACACCAGGCATAGCTCGGGCTGTAAACACGGAGCAGCCATGTCTGCTCTTCCTGCACYAGGGGCAAGCTGAGTAAAACACTGGTCAGATGGAGAGCAGCGAAGCTGGTAAGAAACTTTAAACTGTTCAGGAAGTTGTTGATCAAGGAATGAGAGTCTGAAACTGTTTAAATGTTTAGGTAGAGAGCTGTGCTTTCAAATCTTCCTGGAGAGAAGGAGCCTATTTGTAACTTGTTCAGCAATGCTTCRAAGTAAAAGAGACTGGCTGCATTACATTCTTATTCAGGAGTCTCTTTGCTATAGTTTATCAAGAATTACTGTACAAGTTCTCAAATCTTGTAAATCCTGTAAATCTTCTCAAAATCTGATGTTTTTCTTAGGAAAAAAACAAACCAAAAAAACCCCCAAATCCCTCAAAAACATGAACTTCTGAATGCATTTTATTCTGAATTACTGTTTTTAATAGCAACTGAGCAATGGATTTTTGCTGTAGTAATTTATAAATAAGTTCAAGCATTGACTTTTACTACTCCTAGAATGAATGTGTATATTGTAGTAATTATTTTGTAAGCATTATTATCCTAGAGGGCATTTTAAAAATGAGATCTCAGTGCTTTGTAACAGACTACTACAAGCTTCCTCTAGTAGGTTGAAAATCAGTTCTTTGAAATATGTTTTCATTCTCAAGAGAACTTCAATGGCTTCTTGTAAACACAGAGGGTGRTATTTTAAATGTCAGTCACAGCAAACCATCTGGCATTAGAAGCTCCTTTGGGGGGAAAAGAATGCAAGGGCAAGAAGCCATACACGTTGTAACTTTGTAAAATGTGTATATACCTGAATGTTTTCCCTCTAATGGGGCTTTGTGTTGTGGTGTGAATGTTGGTGTATCATGGAAGAAATGAATATTGCTCTCTCTTCCTTGCAGACAATCGAAGGAAAGTGGAAGCACCTCTTGGGGGCCATGAYCCTCGAACTGCAGTTCAGTTGAGGAGCCTCAGCACTGTTTTAAAACGCCTCAAAGAAATCATGGAGGGGAAGAGCCAGGTACTTCTTTTGAAGGATTTGTATGCCAAACCATCTAGAAAATTAACTCTGTACTGGGCTTTTCTGAGCTTTGTTTTTAGATGCATCATGGGAATTTTTTTGTTCTGGATGTTTGAAGGATGAGTGAATAAACTCAAAAAGCATTGTGTGAATGCAGGGGAAAAAATTTCATTTGATGCTGACTTTTGACTTGCCAAACATCTGTTATATTGGGGGAGTGAATCACTGCATTTACTTGGCTTCTTTTGCTTGGACCAGATGCTCTCTTTTTAGGCTCCTTCTCATTCATGAATTACCCAGTCAAGTGAAAAAAAAAAACCCAAACCTTGATAATTTTATCCCTAGAAGGCTAACCATGGACAATGAAACACATTAACTCACAAACAGTAAGGAGAATTCTTAGATTAGTTTAAATCTGCTACTTACTGTGGTACTGACTGGTCAGCAATATTTGCTTGAATGCCCTGTTAATCAGTTTTGATTTAGATAGACAAGAGTCTGGTGGTTGCTGCTGAATCGCTGATTTCACCTCCCTCCACTGAGTTGGACCATACCTTTAAGAAGAAGCTCTAGTTGAGGAAAGAATCCACAACTATTTATAAGTGAGGGTATAAATAGCTTTGTCTGTGGGCAAGAYATGAACAGGCAAAAGTACACTTAATTAGAGGAAGGAAAAGGCTTTTGGCTTGATAGCTTTTATAGGTAGAATTTGAGTAAACCTACTTAGCTTCCAGTGCTATTCTGCTTGTAAGAATAATCTTGCTTTGAYAGAAAGGGCAAGATTTTTGAGAGTGAAGCAGGAGCCTTTAATTGCAGTAAGCAGGGCATTGAGTGTGCTCCTTACTAATATTTCAGTTTGTGGCAACTTCTGAAGGCCTTAAGAGATTTTCAGACRTATTTGAAGCTACTGGAGAAGTGCTGAAACAGACAGGATAAAGCAGTAAATGAATATGACCAGGTCTTCTGGAAACAATCTGTTAGTTGTCAGCATGCTGACTTCTGTWAGAAAGGTAATGCATCATTGCCCTTGACTGCAGCCATGTTTTGCTTTAGTCACTTCAGGCAGCAGTTTGTTCCTGTGTGGACTTGGCCTGTCTCTACAGGAGACCTCTTTAGATTTGTAAAAAGCTTGTGTSAGATTCTGGAAGGTGCTGTTCTAATGAGCCTCTGCTGCTAAGGTGGGCCAGACTTCTGTTCTGAAGCCTCCCTTRTGACAAGAACAGCCTGCAAGGAAGGCAGAGGGTTGGGAGGTGTCACCAGCAGTGGCTGGGTTTCTGGACACATAGTCACATGCAGGTGGGGCACAGCACTGGTGTTTGSAACAGCCCCTCTCTATGTGGTAGATCAAGAGACCTGGCTTGTGCAGAGTTGCAACAAAAACTATTACAGCAGCAGTTCCTTGGCAAAGCTGCTCACTGCAACTTTCCCTGCTTGAAGCTGAGTGTTTGTCTTAAAAAGCCCTAGATTCTCTAAAACACTAGGCTGTCTTGAGCAGTCTTCAGCTTCTTTCTGTGTTTTCTTGGCTTAGAACAGCATAAAAGTGTTGTGTTTTTGATCATAATTGCTTTGGTCTCAGAATTGGCCTAGGACCTGTGTCAAACTTTATTTTGTGAATGTCCAAAAATAAATCCCAATTTAAAATAAAACCCAGTGGGTTTTTTTCATTTTATGAAAATGAGAACATGGATTGCCTTTCTTCTGTGCAATTACTCTCTTCTCTGGTTGTTTTGAGAAAATAATTGCAGCAGTTTCTCTTCCTAAGAAAAACCTGGAGCGTTCAATCCCTCTGAAAAGGCTGTTTGCCAGAACTGAACTCTAGCTAAGAGTATTGGACAGCAAGTGCTGTCATGTGACCATTAGCAGTTGTCTCTGTCCATGGCAGTTGCAGCTGGTGTGCTCAGACTCACAATTGAGAGTTTGTCTTGCTCCATGGCTTCAAAACCAAATGGGAGTTTTAACTCTCTGTTTTTAAGAAGATGTTTTTCTTGTGGCTATACCAGTGCTGTAAATTAATATATGTTGTTGTCTGCTGAATGTGAATTTCAGTTTTCTTCACATAGCAGTTAACCTGAAGTTTTGAAAGAAGGTCTTTATGAGATCTGATATGAGCTTTTACAACTGTTTACTGAAGTGTTGAAGAATTCAATCAGATAATAAAACTTTTTACATGTATCTATAATCCTTTCAAAAGATATCCCGATATTAGCTGTTGAAATGATCCTCTTGCAGTGATAATTTCTGGTATCTTGATATACTCCCAGATAACAGCTTCAACTAATATGTGGTGGATTTTTTTTTTCTTTTCATTTTTAAACTGTGCTAGTTGAAGACCTCTCATGTGCTGGGGGCATATGARAGGGGAGAGCAATCACTACTTCATATATTTGTTTCTTTTTGACTTTTATCTATGTTGTATGATAGTTTTATTCTGCTTTGCTTCCATCTTGGATCAAGGRGACAAAGTCCTACTGGATTTATTCTCTTAGTTCAGAACTCCCAGCCTTCTGCCTCYCTGTAAAACCACATGAAAAATCCTTTGTGTGCTTTTAAGCAAGGATGTGTATACACATGCACGGATTTGTGAATGTATGAAATTTGCTTTTCCATGAGCACMGTCTACAAAGAGTCATGAAACTAAACATGTTTTCTTATTTACGAAAGTAAAAGCTTTTATCTGCTGTCTTCTCTTGTAGGACAGTGACTTGAAGCAGTACTGGATGCCTGACAGCCAGTGCAAGGAATGTTATGACTGTAGTGAGAAATTCACCACCTTCCGGAGGAGGCACCACTGTCGGCTTTGTGGGCAGATCTTCTGCAGTCGATGCTGCAATCAGGAAATCCCTGGAAAATTCATGGGCTACACAGGTAGGGTTTATTTACCGAGAGACAGAACAGTCTCTGTATGCTCAGCTCTGTTTGGGTTACTGCATTCAAGACCCTGGCATCTTCTAGAAAATGCTGTACAGGTAGTGGGCTTAAAAATAAGGAAAAAGAATCACAGGGCCTAATTCTACCAGTTTCTCTGTGAAAGATGGTGGATTATGCCATGCCTGCTAATTTTTACCACACTACAAAACAAATATGGCCACTGTTGAAGAAGGGTGTGCAGTACAAAAAAGTACACTCAAAGAAAAGCTGCTCTTAGTAACAGTGTTTTTAAAGTGTGAGCCACATGTTTTAATTGAGGATGAGGGCAGTATTTCAAATACCAGCTACCAAATTCTAGACATGAGCAGGTGTGTCATATCTGACTGGCTGTTGTTCTGCTGTCATTTCAGTGGGCACGTGTATTCTCCTTCCCTCACTCTTCCTCTCCTTTTGTCTCTTCTCTCTCCTCTTTCAGTGATCTTGTGTTAAGCATCATTTGCCTTGGAAAAACTCCCTGAGTGTGTAATGATCCCGGGTTTTGCCCTTTAAGAGAGTATGAGAATTAGACTTGCAAAGAGGTTTTGAAACAGAAAATCCTTCTGTTTGCACCCCCATAGCCCTGTGATCCTGTAGGAACAGAGTACTGTTTGTTCCTGTTTGCTTATGCTCTCTGCTTCCCTTTTCCACAGGGGATCTCCGAGCCTGCACTTACTGCCGGAAGATAGCCCTGAGCTACGCACACTCCACGGACAGCAACTCCATTGGAGAGGAYTTAAATGCCCTGTCAGATCCTGGCTGCTCCGTGTCCGTGCTGGACCCTGGCGAGCCGCGCACGCCGGTGGGGAGCCGCAAGGCCAGCCGCAACATCTTCCTGGAGGAGGACCTCACCTGGCAGAGGTAAAGGCAGACTTCATGCTGAGCTCCAGAATCTCAGCTCTTACCAGGCTATCTTCCTGGTGGTTTCCACCTTGGAAAATTAGATTCCAACTCCTGTAAAAAGAATCTAATCCTGTGCTTGCTTGTCATAGTCTTCTCTTCAAGCTGAAATGCGGAAACATTTCYAATGAAGTTTAAAATTACTTGCAGTTCTTCCTTTAATTTACTGAATCAGTGATTCTGTACCAGTGACAGAGCAAGCTTTTGTCTTCAGRATTTAAAAAGACAGGACCAAAATTATGCCTTCTAAAAACCAATGTACAGTCAATTTAACATTGGTGCTTTACCTGTCAGGTTTTGAACTGGGCAAGATAATGTAAGAAATGCTCTCTGTGTAGGTAAAAGAGAAGTGATGGAAGTAACGGCCTGTTTCAGATGAAGTGGGATTGAAAGGACAGCTATAAGGGTTCTCTTATCTCCTTTCAAAGTATACTTATTCCTATGGCTCTTAAATGAGGGGATCTTTATTTCTGGACCATAAGTAAAAGAACTGTACTRCTCAAGTGCTAGGCGAGTTATTTTCGGAATACCTTGATTTAATTTAGTGTTGTGGAGAAGGAGAAATAATCAGGTATGGTRTTTGTGCTCATTTCCCTAAAACAGAAAAACAGGCAGATGTGAAACTTCTGAGCAGGTCTTGAGTCAGAACCTTTGTTTTACTGGGTGATAGTGCTAGTGACATGTGCCTCATAGCAGGTCTTCTGATAGTATTTAAAAAAACCCATCAAACCATTTTCTATCTTCAGAAAATGCCCTGACTCTTGCTTTGCATGTTCCTTTTCAGAATATGGTGCTCCTATCTGGAAGCATTCAAATGATCAACTTTAGGTCTAAATGAAAGAAAGTACTTTTGGTTTAGTGTTATGGTCATTTAAAGTGGTGATGTATCAATGCATGGGATAAATACTACCAAATTTTTATTTGGAGAATAAGTAGGTGTTCTCAGAATCTTCTCATCAAATGTACAAAATACTGAAGGTATTGRTAATTTTGTCTCTGGATGTGTTATTAGTATATTTATAATGACAATTCAGCGGCCTGTAGACATGAACATGTAAGGAAAGAAYATGTAAATCTTTATTTGGTGCAGCTTGTAGCACTCAAAATAATTCCTACTTTAGAAAAGCTCATAACTCTGCACTGGAACACAGTCTTTTTGGGAGACACTGAGTAAATGTGGGCTTCTTATGTGTGAGAGGAAGAGAGATTTGGGATTAGGTGGTTTATTGTATTTTTAGCAGGATTAACATTTTTTGTCAGTGCTTATTGCACTTTGCAGTGTGTTACAGTACTTTTCTTAAATACTGTTTGGTAAGTTCCTGATTGACCTTAAGAGATTTAAACTCAAGGACAGAATTTAAACAGTGCTACAACGGGAGCTGGCAGCTCCCAACTTCATACTGGAGCAGAGGTTGTGTTCTAATAGGGGCTTCTGTGTGAGAAGTTTCAAAAGAAATTTGTTTCAAAAGAAAACTTGGGAGTTGTCTCTTTCCAAAATACTGTATCTGAGAGAAGRTGCTGCAAAGCAGCCAGAAAAGCATTTAGGAAGACTGATGATACATGCACTTGTCAGATGTCACTCTGCTCTTCCAACAGCTGGAACCCAGAGTTCCTACGTTAGCTGATGTGAAGGGCCATGTCCTTTAAAAGTGAAGGAGTGCTGTACTCTGGATAAGTACAGCCACTCAGGCAAAGCTGCACTGCTTGCAGTTTCTCATGAAGAGCATTTATCACACCAGGAGCATTTGTTGTGCTAGAGCACAGCAGGGTGGCTGTATCAGCTGGCCAACAGGAATTTCTTTTGATGGTGTTCCAACAGCTGCTGTCCTTCCTCCTGGGGTGGAAACAGGAGGGCAAAGGTGATTGGGATCAGGTTAAACAATTACAGAAGGTTATTAAGCTATCTTGGCAAAAGCTGTCTAGGAGTAGCTATGGACAACATTGCTTGGATTGCAAAGATGATATGCTGGGGGGATGGGGGCGTTGTGTCTACTACCAAAGCACCTAATAGCAGCTGTGGGAAAGGAAGATGTGTAAGAAAGGGAAATCGGGGAAGGAAGTAGGAAACCAGGATAAGACARAAAGTAAGAGTAGTCTTTATTGTTCAAGAGTTGAGTTTGGAAGAAGACAGGAGCACTGTCTTGCAGATACCTTTGGCCTGCAGATGGGGAAAGCTCTCCCTGTTCCCTCACTGATTTAACAATCAGGGGTGTGAGTGAGAACATGACAATGAGGGGTGAGGGGTAACATGACAATTAACTGTACTTTAATTATTACTTTAATTATTTGTGCTGGATGTCACAAATACCTCAAACATCTCTATCATGCTCGTTTCCCTGCAGTTTAATTCACCCAGACTCTTCAACTACCACGTTGTCTGCACGCCTTGGGTCTGTCCAGGAGGATGCAGGGAAGTCACCAGCTAGAAACAGGTAAACAGATGATTTCTGTGTGTTTTTATGTTCTGGGTGCACTCCTAGTACACTCATTGCTGTAAAGCCTGTGTTTCCAGGCTCATTTTTACTGAAAGTGCTGTTTCATGCCTAAAATGGGACATCTCACTGCCCATATGGAGTGGTAAGGAAGGACCATTTGTGTACATATTWATGTTAACAAATGTACTGCTTTTGAGGGCCTGTAGTCTGCTGCTGACTTGGTCAAGCAGAAGTGGTGGTGAAGAGGACAGGAGGGAAAAGAAGTGGCTAAGAAAAGTACAGTTCTGAGGAAGCTGAAGGAAGGGAAGTAACACATACTTGGTGATGGGAGACAAAAAGACTCAGGTCATGGAGGAGCAGAGATGTAGTTTTTGTTTATTTGTTTGTGTGTGTGCCCATCTGCTTCTTTTGCTCTTCCATTAAGAATAATCTTGTTTAAATTACCAGGCTTCYTCAGGCTAATATCCCTTCAATAGACCTTTATGCAAGAGTGCTGGAATCAACTTTAAGGTGTTCATGAGAGCTTTAGTGTAATTTGTGAGTACTTGAGCTTAATCCCTGGTATTAGCAGTACAAGTAGCTCCCACTTCAGTGCTTCTRCTCTGGTGCTGCTTACATGCTTCCCCTATGGTTAAATTAAGGAAATGAAGGTAAGGCTGRGAGGTGAGGAACAGAGCAAAGATAATCCAGATTTCAAAACTGTAATCARGGGACATTCAGAGATTTCTTTGCATTGGTGTTTGAGGAATGCAGAATGTTTAGCAGTTTGGAGAGATCTGGCAGGAGCAGTGAAGACAAGGGAATTCAGCTGAGAAGGATGCTGGGTATGCCTTCTGGAGAAGGGACTGCTTGGAGCCTTTATCTTCTGGGTGATGGGGATGGTTAGGAGGAGATGCACACTGATTGTACATCTGTGACCCAGAGATCTCACCTGGGGGAGTAAAATATTGGTGAATAAACGAGTACCAAAAATCAATTCTGGGCAAACATGGCAAGGGGTCCAGAATTAAAAGTTCAATGCTAAATAACTGCTGTGACGTCAAGAAATGTCTGAAACCTTGAGGATGGTCTCCTGCTTCCTGTTTGAATATACCTCTGTTTGGAAAAGCTTTTGCTGTTTGCTCAAACTTGCAGTAGYAGGATGGTTCTAATCTTGATCTGGCAGGCTCAGATTGCTTATTCAAGTTAAATTTTAACTCTCTGGCTGTTCATGGCCTCACCAAAAGCATTTGTTTGTTTGGACACATGTAATAATGAGGTATAATATATCTCTGTTAAAGATTCCAAACCTTGGAAAACAAGCTGTTGGCTTTGGGTTTAGCAATGTTAGCCTTTAGATCTTCTCCAAGCATCAGTAGCCATTTCTGTGAGAGAATCTTAACTGTTCCTCTTTCTAGAGGAGATGGAGCAGAAAAGATGCAGGTTKTGTGCATTTACATGCAGGTAACAGAAGTTACACGTTGCTGTTTGTTTTCCCTGTGGTTGGGAGATGTTATTTGTTCTCAGTCTTGGTTTTTATGAGAGGGGAAAACCCCAGCAAACCAGTCAAATGTTGCAAGCAGGGTTCAAACTGCTCCTTTGTAGATCCTTTTAAAGGATAAGCATTTTCATTGCAAAATCTCCCTCTCTGTTTTTTAAAAAAGATATATATAATAAAGGCCCAGATATAATTATTGATTATATCTGGGCCTGATGATAAAGATTCAGATGTGCARTCTCACTGTTCTAACTTGCTTACACCCCCAAAAAAATCCCTGCTGCTTACAGATATGTGGCACAGTTACAGCAGCTGTTGCAAAACAACTGCAAGGAGTGTTTATGGACTTCAGTGTTAGCCTCATCTTGTGCATTGGGATGCTTTCTGTTAAGCTGCATAGCTTTGCAGTATAAAAACTGAAATAGGGTGGCATTGCTTTTTCATGCCTGGGCTGAGCCACATCATCCATGGAGAATTTTTGGGAATAATTATAGTATGTCTGTTAGCCAGTTAGCAAGCTCTGAAGTTCTCAAAGTTTCATTCCAAAGGCTAGAGGCTGGCAACTCTTTTCATGAGATTGGTGCAAGTCAGTTCAGCACGAAAGTCTGAAGGCATTTTGAGTTTCCCTGTTGATAAATGCAGAAATGTTTTCCATCCTCACTCCTTAGAGTGCTGTTAGCACTGATAGCTTGCACTGCAATTGCTACTATGTGATGAGAAGTTGCACTGTGGTTATTCAGAGTCTCAGGTCTAGTTGTGGGTTAATGGAGCAGAAGATATCTGGAACTTGTATTTGCATTTGTAACTTTGTAATGATAATTGCAACATGGTGTGTTTGTGCTGGAGTGCAGAGCCAAGATTTCCWAACAGCTGGGCTGAGATAAGGGGGATGCTCTGTATCCAGTACCAGGAGGATTGCCAGCTGCAGCGACCTCCAGCTTCAGAAAATGGTTTAGCCACTCTGGGGAACAAGTGCTCTGAACAAACTTCAGACTCTGCAAGCTTTCAGCCATGTGTTTGAGAGCTGAGGAYAAGGAAGTTTAAGTAGGACAAGGAGAGGAGGATCTCTCAGTGCTCTGTTACAGGSATCTGGGTGTTGGCCGCCCTTGCTGACATTTGTCTTGTCTCCAAACTGCTGGAGCTTCTAATTACCCAGCATCCCATCCCTTCCCCAGTCTATTTAGATGCAGACATGTATGAATAGGTGTGCCTAAACGTAGTTCCAACTACTTCATACAAGATCTTTATGGAAGTTTATGCTTACCTTAGTTGTTCCAAAGAAGCACATTTCCTAGGGAGCCTTCCTTCTGCTTGGACAAGGGAGGAAGCATTAAGCAGTCTGTACTGACAAGAGTAAACTGTGTCTCAGGCTTGAGCTGGCTTTTAGCACGCTATGAGGGCCTGCAGCACCACATGATGAATGCTTGAATTGTTCTGTGTTCCCCTGCAGGTCAGCCAGCATCACCAACCTGTCCCTGGACCGCTCRGGGTCCCCCATGGTGCCTGCCTACGAGACCTCGGTCAGCCCCCAGGCCACCCGCACTCATATGAAGGCAGAGACCAGCGAGGACGAGCGCAAAATCCTTCTGGTACCTTCCACAATTCTCTTTGCCTTGCTCTGGGGAGACAGTGAAGTTTGCYTTCTTTGTGTCATGCAGCAGGAGTATTTTGCTGCCTTTTAAGGCTCTTCTTTAAGCTCTCTTATCTGGACCTCTCCTCCAGGGGGAGCAAAGATGGAAAATKATGCTGGACATTACGGTCTTCCTGAAATAAATCATAGTTTCATGGGGTTTTGCATACAAWTGTTTACAGTTTTAGTCTTGTAAGTGTGGAGTTGGTGTATGGTGGCTCTTTGAGTTAAACCAGTTGAGTTGCAGCTGTAATGCAGTGACCTGCTTTTGTATTTCTTCAAATTGAGATTTTCTCTTTCATGGGCCATGTAATCAGGAGCTTTAAAATGGCTGCTTTGACACAGTTACACCGTGATGAATAAATTAAAGCCCCTATAGTTTATTGGGCCAAAACAGAACATGGCCCCTCCCTAYACTRCAGGATAAGTAAAAGATTTTGYAGAAGGTTGTAATGATGTACTTTTAAAAAGAAAAGTCCATGTGCAACAGTGTTCTGTGTAATCCTATAATCCCTTCCCTCCAGAGGCAATGTTGTAGGTTGCAGTTACTGTATAAATTTCTTAACAGTACAAAACTGTTTCTTTTCTTTGAGGGAAGGAAAGGGAAGTGTTTCCAACAAATAAGGCAAAGAAGTTGCAGAGAAGGGAAGGCAGTGTTTTGCACRCATCAAAAGATTCAAGATTGTGCCCCATTACCACTTTGAAGTCAGGCTCATTCTGTGTTGCCAGCTTCTGCCTGCTGTCAGCAGYATGCATTCAAGTGTGCCTGAGGGTGCAGAAACACTAACTCCTGTTTAGTTGCAAAACTCCTTTCCAAGTTGCCCTGTAAATGGATAACCACCTGAGGGAGAAACATGTTTAAGGCACATCTTTATACTACCCTACTTCATGCATGTATGTTAATAYAGGAAGAAGGAAATTCAAACCTCTGTGAATGCAACTTGAAGCAAGATGTTCAAGTCCCAGTGCTTTTTGGCTTCAGATTGTTTAATTTTTGTCCACTTTCTTTCTTGAGGAAGAAGAGGACTGGTACTATTTTGCTCATGTAAGAGCAGAAGACAGTGTCAGTTAATGAAGGATTTTCTATGCATTCCTACTGTTTATATAATACCCTTAATAATGCCTACTGTGTGGAGTTGCCTTATGTCAGGAGTWAATTTRAAGCTTAACCTAGWCCATTCAGAAGACTAATGAACTTTGTTCATGAAMTAAAGGTGGGGGCAGTTGTACATACACTGGCATAAGCACATACTTCAGTGARCTAGAGGTCAAAATCCTTGAGTTGGAAGGATTTGCCTTGTTCTGCTGAACTGTGGAGACTCCAGTTGCGTAAAATTGTGTGATCCTATCACATTCTGGTACTGATCTATTTTACTCTGTACCTGGTATGGGAGAGGAGCTGCTGGCATTGGTTTTAGGGTAATACCCAGGACAGCCACTRCTGGAACTGAAAGCAGAAAGCCAGTCCTGTCATAAAAGTGGAGCATAACTCCTGGGCCTCAGGGCACCCTTTAGAAAGTGCAATAACATGGGTCTGACAGTTAACTGTTACAATTTAATTAAAGATCTGTTACACAAAAATAGAATTAAGTGAGGCATTTGTGTAAGTGAGCTGCAGCATCTCTTCTCCAAGCCTTCAGGTAGTGTGCTGCTTGGGCAAAATAATCCCAGTTTCTACCTGCAGTAATGGCTTGTGCTGTGCTTAGTGAGGCACATACAGGAAGGTAAAGGTGGCTAGGTGCAGAGCGGCAGCTCAGTTTGGATGGAGCACAGCCTACAGAAGAGTTGACACACATGTTTAACAGGTTTCAAAATAAGTTSTAGGTATAGACTGAAGTGTTCCAAGTGATGAGAGGAAGAGATTCACAGATTCAAAAATGGTTTATTGAGTTGGGAGGAATACACATGGTTTTTTCTTAGTGGCCAAAGCTAACAGTGCCTAAAAAAGCTTCATAATGGACAATACAAAACCAGATCCTCAATAAGAGATGGTATCCCAACAGTGGACATTGCTCTGTACTTGCTTTATATCTACTCTTGATATTGGGTTAAAATGTTCACAATGCCTGGGTTGAGCACAGATAATATAGAAAAACCTTCTTGCCAAGGATGATGTCCTCTATGTTTGCTTATACCTCTTGAGTTTAAGAATAGGGGGCAAGAGGGCAGTGGTGAGGACGTAAGTCTTTTGCAGGCAGTACAAAATATTGCCTCATCAAAACCCCCTTATTTCTAAGGGTATCCACTTTGGTTTTTTTAGTTGTTCTCAACTGGATAAAATGGAAGGCAATAAAGAGCTGATTTTATATCTGTTTGCTATTTCTGTTTGCACCTTTGCATAGGTTACACAGAATGGTTTAGATTCTGTGCCTTTTTATGGAGGGCTTTTGATCTAGAAGCTGATGTGAAAGCCTGGGTTGATGTCCTTGGAATCAGTGCTGAGATTAGATTCGTAATTAACTTGCACATCTCCCTATCCAGGAYTCAGTCCAGCTGAAAGATCTGTGGAAGAAAATCTGCCATCATAACAGTGGTATGGAATTTCAAGACCATCGCTACTGGCTGCGGACACATCCCAACTGCATTGTGGGGAAAGAGCTGGTCAACTGGCTCATGAGGAATGGGCACATAACCACAAGGTAGCCCTGATGCTTTGGGACAACAGGTGTCCTCTGTCTGCATGAGAGGAGGTTGAGTTTGAGCTGATATAGGGTACCTTAGACTGCAGAGWTAGGCCCCTTTGCAGGGAGATGAGAGAGAATTCCAATCTCCCCTTTACTGCCTACTGGAGCAGGTTGCATCCTGACTCCATGTGCCCCTCCATGTGCAGGGCACAGGAGGCTGTCTGGTTTGGGAACCAGTATGAGAGGTAGCTTATGGGAAAGTATCACTCACTTGGAGAACAATGAGTATATTACAAAAATTGCCCGAAAGTGTTCACTGGTACTCCAAAGAGCAAGTTTGCCTCTGAGATCAGAGATCACTCATAGTGTTTGATARCTAAATTTTCAGTGGAGCTTGCAGACCTTTAACCATGTAGGTGAATATAAACAATCTTGTGTATTTAATTATGTGAAAATGGAATAAAACTGAGATGGTTCTTAAGTTTAGAGCAACAGTCCTCCCTCAGAGATGATCAGTATACATACCTCAAGTTAACAATTTTGGAGGAGCACAAACAACATGTTTTAATCATATGTKGGATAGCTCAGCTGAGTTCAGAGTACTGGAAGTCTCTTTGTTTAGCTCCATGCATGGATTAGTACACTGTGCTGCCTCACCACAGTATTGTAAAAAGTGTCTGTGTGAACATGAGAATGGAATACTGGCAGSTCAAATAGTGCTTAGCAAATGACTCTTCCCTTTTGTAGTGTGCTTGTATCATAAACCATATGTGTTTGGAGCAAACCATAGAAAACCATCTCAATTCTTATACTTCCAGAGTCCAGGCCATTGCAATAGGACAGGCACTGGTTGATGGACGTTGGCTGGAATGTGTCAGTCATCATGATCAGCTCTTCAGAGATGAATATGCTCTCTACAGACCTTTGCAGGTAAAAGGAGTGGGAAAGCTGAAAGATAGGGTTCTTCTTGGATTTGGCTGTTGATTAGAATCTTTTCTAATCCTGTTCTCAACAGCTGTAGTATGTTTTCTAAATCAGATCTCCTGTACAGAAATRGGGGGCCAGGACTTTTTCCTTAGTGAATTGAAGCCTGAGGAAGTTTCATTTGCCCAGAAAGCTTTGGGGCTGTCATGTCTGGAGAATGAGTTGTTACATATAGTGCTGCCTAAAGTGAAGGAAGGGGTCTTCAGAGCCAGGCTTCTCATGGTGGACATCTTCCAYAGAGGCCTCAAGATGGCACAGTCTGTGCTTGTGGCAGCTACGTTGTCATGTGCAGAATTTAAAATCTCTGTGCACATGCTGGTGATGGAGACACAATGGTTATCTTCTGTTTCAAAATTCCTTAAAAAAATTCCAAATGGTTATGTTGTAGATACATTGTATTGGTAACCACCTTCTGATCTCCAGAGATGCAGTAATAAGGAATTCARTACCTTGGCCACATGATCCAAGTTTGGGATAGGGTCTTTTTCATGCCTCCCAAACAGGACTAGTTACCTGAGGGGAGGCAGGAACTAGTGACCAGAGATTCTGTCCTACTGTACTTCACTGGAATTAAACTTGCTGAGGGGTAAGAGCAGTCTGGCCTGAGAGACTGTATTGGGTTTTTTAGTTAAGCATTCAGTTAAGAGCCTTTCATGTTCTTCAGCTTCTTACAGTGAAGAATGGCTTAGCTGTCCCATGGGCTTCAGACAGAAAGCTTGCAGCCAATAGAATTTGTCTTCCTCATATATTTCTGTCATATGGACAAGTCATATGGCTTCCCTTGAGATTGCTCTGGGGTTCATCTGATACCTCAGCTTGTCAGCTGTCTCAGTGTCCTGGTAAAAACTTGCCCTTAACTATCAAGTCCTTATGTGTCCCTATTTGTAAGGTGCTTATGTTACATGTTTAAAGTCAGTTCTTGTTCTCATCAGCTGGAAGCACTGTCTGACCTCAAATATACTGGACAAGAGTCTGGAGAAATGGTGTTGACTCAGTTGCTTGCTGCACTCACTGCAGCCAAAGGCATGATAATGATAGCTTTGTTTTGAGGTGCCTGGAGGCATCAGGAAAGCTGATGGAAATAACTTGGGTAGTCTCCGGGTTCTCTGGCAGTCTGGCCAGTCTGCTTTGACACAATAGGCCCAGCTAGAGCCCATCTTGGATTGAAASTCTTGAGGCTCTATTGGTCAGTTAAAGAATTGCTCCAGTAACTTAGCATTAGGCTCCACCCAAAGCTGTGAGTGTTGGTTTCTGGGCAAAAGATAAAGCTCACTCACCTTGGCTGGAAGCAGCAAGTTTTCAAAGCTGCTTAACTGGATGTGGTGACAGAAAATGTGCAGTATAATAAACTTGTCCTTTAGTGCCATTTAGTCACAATTTGTTTAGAAGCAGAGTGTAGGCAGAGACTAAGCATCTGGGAATTGTAAAGTACTTGTTTCTTGTCCCARAGAGTTTCTATTTCATACCAAAGGGGGTATACCAAACTCTTATGACTAACTTGGCTCAGCCCACTTACAGTATCCTCTAAGATTTTTAAAATGCCTGACCTGCATTTGTGGTAGGCTGCTTAATATTTCAGCAGAGCTGCACTTTAGTAACTTTTCTCCTCTTCCTTGTCTTCCAGAGCACAGAGTTTTCAGAAACCCCATCTCCAGACAGTGACTCTGTGAACTCTGTGGAGGGCCACTCCGAGCCATCCTGGTTCAAAGACATCAAGTTTGATGACAGTGACACAGAACAGATTGCTGATGAAGGGGAGGACAACTCAGCCAGTAAGTTTCACCTGAGTCTTCTCACTCTGCCTTCTTCCCTGTTGTCCCCAGTCCTTCAGGACTTAGCAGTTGAACCATGTCTTGCTGTATTTGTGTGTRTTTCTGTGTGTGTGCTTGGGGCTATAAGGATCTAAGAAAGCTATAGCCTGTCTAGTCTTCCACTTTCTCACAATGGACACAGTGTTTTGAATTTAGGGGAACTGATAAAGCTTCATATTTCTAAYGAAGGAGAAGCATATAAATTGCTACCTTCTGTTTCTCAGGCAGACTTCTGCTTGATTAGGGCCCTATTGTAGTGCACTAAAGAATGTCCAGTATGTCAGCATGCCCACATGAAGACGAGATCAGAACTATGAAAATACTGTATTCCTGTATTATTGCACACTAGTCTTTATGTATTAAAGACAATTTTTCTCCTCTCTGGTACCCTCATAATTCCCATTTGAACCCTTCTCCTCCCTGTATCTTCCCCCTCACCCCACACTAAAAGACTCCGCCAGCCCTAGCAAGCGCACTTCAGTCAGCAGCTTCCAGTCCACAATGGACAGTGATTCTGCCGCCTCCATCAGCCTCAACGTGGAGCTGGACAACGTGAACTTCCATATCAAGAAGCACTCCAAGTACCCACATGTGCCCCCTCACCCTGCCGACCAAAAAGGTACGAGGTAGTCACCAGCTGGAGTTGCACATGATGGAGAGCTGGCCCTAWTATTACTGACTTACTTGGACACTGCTTACGTAGCTGTCTTACAGAGGGGAAAATATGATCTTTAACTGGCACTTGCTTGCAGTTTCCTTGTGCTCACCTCTGAGGAGGCTCAGTAGACCTGTTGAAATGCCTTCTCTGCAGAGTGTGTAACTTCCCCTGTGACTTTCTCTTTGCCATGGAAGCAAAGTCTCTTGCCCATGAATAATTATACGTATCCACATATGTGTTCTGGCTAACTGGGGTGGAAAAATAATCCACACATAAACCRGTTTGATACGTGACTCTACAGTTGGAGATGGAACTTAAAAAAAGCAAGCAAGAAATAAAACCCCAGAGAACAAAAGAACAAGATTAACTTGGAAGAGTTCTGTGCTGACTTAAAATTGTACCTTAATAAGCTTACATTTTACAGAAGAATTTTACTGATAAACARTAAGGCCTAACTTAGTCCATATACATAGCATTTCTTCAAAAGATATTCCATCCACTTAAATAGGAAGAAATCAAATACTTGGTGTTGAAGACTGCTTTTGAAAGGATTTTCCCCTAAAGAAGTACTAAACTGAAAGACTCTATAAGCAACATCCTTATGGAAGAARTAATGTGCCTGCCTGTTGACAACTGCATTCTCTAAATGATTCAAGGGCTGTCTGAAACTGGGGCTTGCCATTGGCTGGGGTCTAGCATATTTCAGTTGCTTTCCATGTTGGGTGGTAGTTGATGTCTTTGCTCTGCTTCCTTGCATAAGGTCACATCAGCTTTGTAGACCTGTATCTTTGGTGGCTTCTAAGAARTTTCTTAATTATTGTTTCACCCCACCCTCTCAGTGTTTCTGACTTTCAAAGATGATTCCATGTTAAATAATTTGTACTCCTAATTAATTCATTCTTCTATAAAGTCTTAACAGATTTCTTGTGTTGCTGTGAATCAGAATGGGACAGCAGGCTTAAGCCTGCATACAGATTGCATATTCTGAAACTGAAATGGTCTCTGAAGACAGTGAGGGAGGAAGTGGTCACAGCTGACTTTCCAAGTGTGCTAGACATGTGGGGCAGAATGAGACAAATTAGAGGGGACATTTATTGATGCTTACTGCAGTCACCTTTTGTTATTTGCTAAAAATATKCCTAGAAGGAAGGAAATCTAATTGCTTGTTTTCCCCCAAAGAGAGAAGCAGAAGAGTTTCAAAAGTTTGAGTTGATGTCAGATGATCCAAAATTGGGAATGGGTTGTCAGTACTACTGACACCAGCTCATTATTTGTTCTTTTCAATTTGTTTMCAGATGATGCCCTAGTCAAATRAAAAGCTAATGCATCCACAGGGAAGGAAAGCTGAGGGGAGGGAAAAAGACCAATGAATTCCTTTTAGGAAGGAGGGGTACTGGATTAAGTGAGCTTGAAACAGGCCCAGGTGTGCTGCAGTATCCAGTGAATTTACAGCTGTAGCAGGTTTATTTTTACCAGTGTGTGATGGCAGTAAAGCAGGCAGTAGTCAGTTTGGCTCTGCCAAGTGTTMAAGGACTGCAGGGTGTTTGTCTGGTTTCAGACATATTTTCCTTGTCATCTCCTTATACAAGGAGCAGTACATTATGAAGGGGAAATGTAAGAGAGCCTTTCTCTCTTGGAAACTGTTGACCAAATCAAGGCTGCTCAGAGCCAGAACTCTTGTGAGTTCTTGTGAGAAAGCTCTTGTGAGAAAGTTGTTGGTGGTGGAGAGCGCAGAGAAGATCGGCAGAAAAGGCAAGTGGTGAGGGGACTGAAAGAAAAAAGACTTCTGCCTTTGAATTWTGTATGCTGGTAGCACTCTGATATCTCTGGTGAATCTCTGCTGGTGTTTGGTGTATGTTCCTGAAACATGTGGTCTCTTAATCGGGTTATTCTGTAGGTGTGTAATTGGCAGTAGAAAACTGGTAACAATTTCTTTCAAGAGAATGAATTTTCCTTGAGGGGATAGTACCAGTAACAGGCCCAGAGCTGGCATAGGGTGGGATTGTGTCATGGAAGTGCTCCATGGATTGGTAGGTATCCTGCAGCTTTTTAAAAAATCTGAGAAAATACAATAATACAGAAAATATAGAGAAGTTACTGTACCTKTTTTATTTTGTTTGTGTTTATAATTCCTGGCATGAGACTCTCTGGAGAAAAGACCTAACCAGGGAGCAACAAGTTAAAATGAGTGACAGTATCTTGAATAGCAAGAAACCCTTCTTGGCAATAGACTGAAACTTTGTGGGTAGCAAGGAGGGACAAAGCCCTCGAGTGTATGTTGCAGTGCCTAGGGTAGTGAAACACAGGACTTCTGAAACTGTTCTGTAAATATTAAAGTCAGAGGTTTTATATAATGAAGTTAATATTTAAATTTTCACCTTGTTTTTCTGATTATCCTGGCTATATTCAAGAAAAGATGCCATCTGAGATGTTAGAATGTCACAATGATKAGACAGACAAAACTGGGTAGTTCAGCATATGTGTAAAACAGGAGGGTATTTTAAGAACAGAGTTCTGTAGTTAATCAGTGACRTGGGGTGTTTGCCACTGTCAGCATCAGTAACTGCCCTGTGACTGTTATGGACACACTTATTTAGCTGGATGTGTTGGAATTGTCTCTTGTCCTTAGACTGGRTGACAGTGACTTGACTTTCCTTTGAGATAATGAAGTGAAACTGAAGATCTCACCTTCCGTTTGAAGCTGGTAATTTAGTTTCCTTAGGACTGTGTAAATTCCAGTAATTTCATTGTGGGGAGGACTGACAATAGAAAACATCAAGTGCTGGAAGTTCAGGTCAGCTTTGATCTAAGCAGTTTGTGGGTTTCTGGAATGATTAAGGGATATGCAATTTCCCAGAGTCACAGAGGTCAGCTGCTTTGAAGCAGAGTGGGTGATGTATCCACCAGCTGTGTTTTAGCACAGAGTGGTTTGCATATACTCTAATGGCAGAACCTCTTGTGGTGTTACAGGCTGACTAAGGTCTGCTGTGTTTCCATGAAATTTGGGTGACTCTGAGTTAGCTGAGAATAGTGACTCATTTATGGTATCATCTACATACAGAGTATGTATCAGAAGGGGAAACAAAGTAAGATTATTTTCTGCATTTAAATTAGGGGAAGAGATTGCATGATAAATTTTATATAGGAGGTTTACTTGCTGTTTTTGGAGAGATACAGTTAACAATATGTGAAATTGTATTTTATAAATGTCATTTATAAGATATCCTTGATGATGGTACCAGGTATTTTGGGCAGTTTTTGATGCCTGTAAGTAGTTAGGAGGGGGAAAGAGAAGATGATTTGAGTAACCATGTGCAGTACCTTTTTAGTATTGCTTGCCAAGACTTAGTGTGCTGTTGCCAGGAGCCTTTTTGGTCCTTCTTTTGAGAAGGTGCCTGAGTTTTCAGGTTATAAAATAAGCTACAGGGACATTTCTCCATCCCCCTTCCTTATTTTGTGGAGCATGATGCATGTAGGGATGATGTGCAGTAAGAAATGTGCATGTTAGCCACTCTAAACCATCTCAGACTCACACTTATGAGTGTGTTATCTATTTGGCTGAGGAGAGGTGTGGTATCTTACCTTGTCAGGAACTTCCCCTGGGARCCAACCAGAAGTGAAGTTATGGCAGCTGAAGTTGTATTGAAAAGAATAATAGAGTGGTTTGGGTTGTAAGGGACCTTAAAGATCATCTAGATGAAAGAACCTAGATCATTGCAAATCTAGAAGTGGCTTGGAGGTGCTATCTGTGTCTTTGTCCAGAGCATAACTAAGGTTGGGTGTCAGCTRGGGGTAACTTGTGCTTAGGCTGTGCCAGAYCTAATTTAAGTGTGTTTACAGTAAAAGCTGATGCCCCGAGGCTGTTGAAAATGGAGATGGAAGTGCTAGTACACATGCCATTGTGTAGGTAGAGCATGACATGACTTTCTCTAGATAGTCAGTGAGTGAATGAATGCTGAGGGTGAGCTAGCTTTTATCAAGCAGTAGTTTATTGCAATGCTGAATTTTTAAATTAAGCAAGAGATGAAAGCAATCTCAAATAACTAAGAATCTACAAAGGATGCTTGTAACTTCTTTGGTACACTTATCCTCTATTGAATATCTCTTTGCAGACAAGCTCAGATATTTAAAATGGTGGCATGAAAGGGGTTTCCTGAGTGCTGCTGCTCAGAGCCTTGTGATTGTTTATGTCCTGTCAGCTTTCTGTTGGTGTCTGAAAGCAGCCTGGCTTTGTGTTCTGTTTGTGGTGGGTCTGGAGCATTGTCAGGAAAGATGATAAAGACTTGGCTGTGGGCTTAAGGTAGTTGTGGTGTATAAGCAGTAGGGCTACTGCTCATTTTCTTGTAGAATCCCTTTTTGTATAGGTAAGGAGCCAGCTAAAKGCACAACAAGCTAATGGCTTCTGGAAAAAACAAGCTTTTTGTACCCAGTCACCATGAAAAGTCAAGATCTAGCAAGCTAAATGAGGGTAGTAGGTGGAGCTTCATCCTGTTTGACAGATATCACAGAATGTTCTGAGTTGGAAGGGACCCATCAAATACGACTCTCTCGGTGAATGGCCCATAGAGGGATTGAATACACAACCTTGGCATTATTAGCACCAGGCTCTAACTATGTTTCCCATGTGTAAAGTGAGCTGTCTCTTGTTCTGCTTTGTTTCTGGGAGTCCATCTCTGTCAGCAGGGATTCCTCAAAACACTTTGAACTGTTCTAGACTTGAGACTTTCAGCTCTTGAAAGGCAGACATTCTTATTTTTCTTGCATTGTATAAGATAGACCTTATGACTGGTCTCTMCCTCAGTCTGAGATGGTTCTATAGAGTGGGTGACCAAATTGGTTTCTGAAGCTGCATTTTTAGACCTGAGTGAGGAGACCATTCCCATGGTGTCTGATCACATCTTAATAYGTTTGTATTCAGCTCTAGAAAAGGGTGGTCTGTGTCAGTTGGAAAAGTGCACTCTTAGTTCAGTCTTTGCTCATGTCTACTTTGTTTGTTTTGTTTCTTCACATTAATAAGCATTATTTTCTTGTTGTTGTAGAGTTTTTTGTTAGAACAAGAATGAGAGGATATTCTTGTCTTAACCACTCACCAAGCTGTTGCTAAATTGGTGACTAAACACTTAGATGAGTAATGCTGCTGCTTCTGGTGTGGGTGTGTACATTGTAATTATATGGGCACACCAGTGTAACCTGTCTTTTTTTTTTTTTGTCTCCACCTATATCCCTCTCTCTCTTCTTTCAGAGTACTTGAATCCTGAAAACGGAGGGCAGCAGATGTTCTCTATAAGTGATGCTTTTATTAAAGGTAAGGAAAAACTTCAAATGCTGCTGTTTTGTGTTTTTTAATATAATGATGGAAATTCCTTAATATTCCTTTAATCGAGCACTGATCCTTTCAAAATATTTACTTGACAGTAAATCTGAAGTTATTTGTGGCAAAACTGATGTATGAATGATACATAGACTTTTTTGAATGCACTTTCAAGCTTTAATTTCTTTCACTTCTCAGACTCCTGCATTCAAAAAGACTCAAAGAAAAGCTTTTACTTTTATTAAAAAATTAWTGTAAGTGGCAAGTCTGTTCACAGTTTCTCCACTGATAATTTTATGTAACTGATTTTTAACTTCCTGTGCAAGCAAATGAAGATGTGATACAATTAATTGCACTGCTTCTACGGAGTGGCTTAAAGCTTCTTTTAAATCTTTCTGGGTTTCTTGTCATCACCACCCTCATCACTACTTCTGAAATGAAAGGCCATTACATGTATTTATGAGTTTTTAAACCCATGTGCTTTCCAGTATCATGGCCAGATGAACTTGTGGCCTTTTTTTACTTCCCAGTTAATACTACCGATTTTGGTGTGCTCATAAGAGAAAGAAGTAAGGGAGAAACCCCAATGTCTGTCTAGCTGAAAAATAAAGTCTTGGATTAAACTGGTGTTTAATAGCTTTTAACTGAGCTTTTACAGAAGGAAGTGGGAAATCAATATAGCTTCTATTAATCTTCTACACAGCTTGTTCTGTGTGTGGGACATCTGGAAGAGGTTAATTGTTGTTTTTTAAGAGTCCTTTTCTTCACTAGTCCTCCTTGGATTACTATTGTCTAAAGGTTTTGCTTAACACTGAAGAGTTTTAAGCTTGAACTCTGAAGGCTTACATATTTCCTTGATGAACATTTATACACTGCTGGTATAAATGACTTATAATATAGTCAGCCATTATGTCAATGGGGAAGTTTATAATTTGCCTCTCTAATATCATAATAACCRTGCAGGAAATAACCTAGTAACTCTTTCAAAGCACAGACTGTGCTGAAATAACCTCTCATTTTGGTACTGCAAAACAGAGAACACGTCTAAGGAGTTACTACACAATACAGTGATGGAAAGTGTCAGTTCCCCCTCAAACTGAGGACCATGACATCTACCTTAAATGCAGTATTTCAGGAGGCCTAGACTTATGTCTTAGTAAATTCTTTCCTYTACAAAGCAGGAAGACAGAAGCATTCAACTGTGACCTTACATTAACAAGGTTTGTTTGTCTCTTGCAGAGTCGTTATTCAACAGGAGGGTGGAGGAGAAGTCCAAAGAACTCTTATTCACACCCTTAGGCTGGCACCACAGCAATCTGGATCTGTTGAGAGAAGAGAATGGGGAGAAACAAGCCATGGAGAGGCTGCTGTAAGAAACATGGAGAAAAAGGAATTTGCATCTCTTGAGTAACAATTTCTGAAGCCCCTCTATWTCACCAACTTTCAGTGGGACTTGAGCTACAGTAGGCAATACAAGGAACCAATTTGCATTAAGAACRCAGTATTTTTATAGTATATTTTGTTGGTTTTTTTATCTTGTGGTGTTTATATATTGAGTACAGGACCAGAGCTGAGTGTAGAACATTCTAGGCAACTGTTCCTTCAGAGGACTTCTGCATTGTAAATGTTAAGAAATTTACTTCTGAAACGTGACTTCAGCTAATCACTGTACTGTGGTTTTTTTTTTTTTTAATGAGAAATCGATTTATTTTGCCCTTTTTACAGGTCTGCTAATCACAACCACATGATGGCACTGCTTCAGCAGCTCCTGTACAATGAGTCCCTGTCTCTGTCCTGGAGGGATATTATAGTGCCTGTGGTCTGCCAGGTGGTTCAGACGGTGCGGCCGGATGTCAAGAAGAGGGATGATGACATGGATATCCGCCAGTTCGTTCACATCAAAAAAGTAAGTTTCAGGCAATGGATGTAGGGAAACAAAAGGGTGCAGCTGTTGGCAGTACCCTTGTTTAAAGAGAACAGTCCTCTTTCCAATGCCCCCAGCATGTTCAGTGCTGTAATTGGCTGACTTGGCCTTTGAATAAGGTGGGGGTCTAGAAAAAATTGCACAGAGGGAACTTAGCGTGCTGTGAAAAGTGCTTTAATGCTCTGGGGCTGACCTCTTCTTTCAGGCTGCAGGCTGCAGGAGGTAGCAGAGTAACACCTCTGTAATGACTTGGTTAGTTTTTGGGTTTCTGCTTGTTTTGGGCTTGAATTGGAGATATACCAAATGCTGGATAAGCAGCTTGCAGGACATGGTGCAGCAATTCTTTGCCCTGTACCTATCCATTATGGAGGATTCAACTCCCAAATACAATGACTTTCTTCAAGAGGAAAACTTAATTGTTATGGAGTGGTGTATCCAGTTCTGCCAGATGGCCCAGTGTTGACACTGTTGAACTGTAAGTCTGGAGTTCTGGCATGCAAACTTCCTTCTGAGAGTCTGATGTGAAAATAACACCCAAGGAGTTAGTGTGACTGAGGACTGAAGATTTGGGCTTAGTTTTCTTTGGCCAAATTCACTTCAGCAGTACTCTTGTTTGAAAGCCGTATGAGATTTGAGGAGAACCTTAYGATTCTGGTGGTACAGTGGCATCTCTTTGGGCAGCACCACTTGTTCCTGCTTCTCCTGAAACTCCAGTTSAAAGAGCAGTTGTTCAGAGGTGAAAGCTCTTCATAGCTGTCTGCTATTTTCACATGCTGGTAMTATGAATTATTACCTCCTCTCAAACATGTTATTCAGAAACMTGTTTCATGCTGTYTATTACACCTGGGATTGCCTGTGACTGCAGGCACACCAGTCAGCTGTTTGATGTGTTCAATTGGTAGGTAGAGGGTTTTTTGGTATTCTTTTTTTATTTTAGATTTTTTCCTCCGTTTCCTTACAATTTGTTTGTTAATAGAAATGGCATGTGCARAGGTGTATGCTCCTCATGGCCTATCAAAATTAGGTTCCCTTGTCATGTGCTGGAGTATACTGGTTTAACAAATAAACATCTCTTGGGAGAGGTGTAGAAATCCTAGAACTCAGTACTTGTTTTCATGTTTGCCAGGCTTTAAAGRGAAAGGCTTATGTGTCCAGCATGACTGTATCTGATCTTTCATCTGATAATTGAGGGTGTAGCTGAAGTTTGTACATCACCTGCAATAGGTATTCTGTGTATTAACTTTACTGCACTACAGGATATGAGACTGTATGACAGTKCTGAAAATGTTCTTTGCTTTGGTAGATTCCTGGTGGAAAGAAATTTGACTCCATGGTGGTGAATGGATTTGTTTGCACTAAGAATGTTGCACACAAGAAGGTAAAGCAGCTCAGTTAATCTTACTGTAATGCATGTGGTGGAAACAAGGGTGCTCTGACTTGCTTTTTGTGTCAGGAAGCTTCTCTCACTACCTAGGASGTCATGAGCTCTCTCTGCTTTTGAACTCCCAAACAAGAATGGCTTTTAAGCATTTCTTTTCCAAGCTGTTGTGTTTTCTAGCCCAGATATTTTGGAGGAGAAACTTGCCTCATGCATGTGTAGAAAAACATCTTTTCCACCCCTACCACAACATGAGGCACCTAATAATTACCCCAACTTTTAGCCAGAAAAAGGCGTTGGTGGTTCTGGCTTAGAATAGTTTAGTAAAATAGGTCTTTAATGCAGGAGGGCAAGATAGAAGTGAACTGCATGAACCAAGTGTATCAAGACTTTGAGGCTCTTAGCASTGACTGGAAATTCTCTCTAGCATTGCCTGCTTATGGACAGTACCTGTGAAATTCCARCAACTGGGTGTAACAGCTTCAGAGGAAGCAAGAATGTGTAGTTAGGTCTGTAGGGGGTGATAGCTGAGACACTTCAAAGGGACATGGGGGTAGCAGGGACCAATCATGGGAAGTCTGTCTCTTTTTCTTGTGTACTCCTTCCTCTCTAGGTATTTGTATTTTTGTTTTAACTRTTTTTGTGTCTTTTCTAGATGAATTCTTGCTTAAAAAATCCCAGAATTCTGCTGCTAAAATGCTCAATTGAGTACCTCTATCGAGAAGAAACAAAGTTTACCTGCATAGAGCCTATAGTACTTCAGGTGAGAGTATGCTTTTGTTTTTGGTTAAAATAACCSCAGCAAAATCATSATCAGTGCAGGTTTTTTCAGTGTGYAAGGTGGAGTTGAATGAGTGAGATTGGATAGAAAAGAGAGAACTTTCCTCTTCTAGTAAGCTAGCCAAGAGAGCTGCTGCAGTAAACACAGAACAAACYTGTAGCCTTGTACTGAGGGTTTTTGTCCTCAAGTTACATGTCCTGAGAGCATGTGAGCTTTTAAATCTCACAATGCAACATTTTAGAAAACTTCTGTCTTTTTTATTGAGACCTTCTGAACTGTATGTTMCTTATACATTATTAGAGCTAGATATGGTTTAGGTGTGTGAAGAAATATTTGAAAAGTTAGCATAGGTGAGGGTAAGGTCACACCCATGTTATTTTTTGTCAGGCTTGACAAAATGGAACACCAACCTAATGGAGTGATGAACTGGAAAATGTCACTTTGGAACAGGTGCCCTGCCCCTTTGGGCAGGGATGTGCCTTAAATATGAAAACACTGATGTACATAGGCCTTTTCTTTATGAAATGCTTATAAAATATTACTAAAGTAATAAAGTAGTGTTGTGCTGTGGGGGTGGGAAAATGTTCACAATGGACTACTGATGGTGTTTTCTGGATAGCTGTTTTCCATTTTTATAGGAAAGGACAGTATGTAAATGAAGGGAAAAGTAATATGAAGCATTAAAGTGGGTTTATTTTCCAGATGGGTTTGCAGTAGTTCACTGCTATACTTTGTTCCTGTCTGCAGGAAAGGGAGTTCTTGAAGAACTACGTACAGCGGATAGTTGATGTCCAGCCCAATTTGGTCCTTGTTGAGAAGACTGTGTCCAGAATTGCCCAGGACATGCTCTTGGAGCATGGGATCACTCTGGTCATCAATGTCAAGCCGGTGAGCATTTCTGATCAGAGTTAGACTTGGCCTTGTGGTAGATTTCTAATGACTCCTTGTAGCAAACTCCCTGGAGAAAGCCAAGAGTTGTCTTATTTCCTTCTGTAACCAAATGTTCTCTTCCAAAAAGGTAAGACAGGCAAATCTGGAGAGTTACTTTTTCCTCAGCTCTTCAGAGTTACCGTGCTGTAACTCTGTTACCATCCTTGTACCCTGGTTTAGTTCTAGTTGACTTTGATACCCATTTATAGCAAATTGTGTGTGGGTCCTCAGCTATGGCCAGAGAGCCTCTGTCCATGTGAGGCAGGGTGCAGACAGCCAAACAGACAGTAGCTGTGGGAGCTGGCTGAGCTCCTGGCAGAGCAGCATTATGCTGACTGCACTGCACCTCCTGGAGGTATCTGCAGCTGGTCAAGCGAGAAGTTCTAGGCAGAGTACAATCTCTCCAGAAATATTTACCCAACTGGGTTTCTAAGATTCTTGTATATTGTGAATGTGGGTTTGTGGGACTGGGTATAACTGAGAGTTTGCATCTCAGTGAGAGGTTTTGTACGTTACACTGATGTTTATTGATTTGATAAGAGCAAGGTAAGGATGCCAGTGTCCTCTTTGCATTGTAGATTCTTACTGTTCTTTCTGTTYTACAGCAAGTGCTGGACCGGGTGAGTCGAATGACCCAGGGAGACTTAGTGATGTCCATGGATCAGCTGTTGACCAAACCACAGTTGGGGACCTGTCATAAATTTTATATGCAAGTTTTTCAGTTGCCCAATGGTGAGTGAAGCTTGATGTGCCTCAGCCTATGTGTGTGAAAGGATGAATGCCTTGCTCTTTTTAAATAGATCTGAACTGTTGGCTTCCTTGTGTGATCATGTATCATCCTGCTCATTTTATTTCTGTTCCACTTCTTGGAAGTACAGTGAACTGCCTGTGTAGAGAAAAGCATGGTCTTACTAAGAAAAGACACTATAAATTTTAATTAGACTAATTTCTGTATTCAAAACTGTTTTTTCTCTTCCCACATACTCTAGTTTGTCTAATCCAACTTCCTGTTCAAAACAGGAAGGATTAATTTCAATGAAGCATCAGATTTCTCAGGGTTTTGTCAGCAAACTCTTGCAAATATTGCAGAGCAGAGATTTTTTAGCTTTCTGGGCACCATCCTCACTGTAAAGAATTTTTCTGCATTGAAATAAGAGAATCCTAGAACAGCCTGTGTTGGAAGGGACTTCAAGAGATTATCTGGTCCTACCTTAATAAATCAAATCAAAATTTTCCTTGTTGCAAGTTGTGCACACTTACCCATGTTCAGTCACTGTGCACCTTTAAGAAAGGTTCTTTTTCCTCTGTACCTCCCCTAGGCAGTGGGAGCCTACAAAGGAAGGAAGAAATGCTGCTTGACAGGTTACCAGTGGTGCTGGCACACATAAATGCTGTGGATGCAGATCTTTGTGGAGATGCAGTCTTTGCATCTCTTYRTAGAATCACAGAAAGGTTTGGGTTGGAAGGGGCCTTAAAAATAATTTMGTTCTCACTTCTCTGCCTTGGCAGGAACTAGAGACCTTCCACTAGACCARGCTGCTCCAASTTCCATCACATCTGTCCTTGAAYACTTCCCTGTCCASTTCCTCATTGCCCCTTCCAGCYTTKAAATTGCCCTCAGAATGWCATAGGCTTTTGACTTGTAGGGATGAGCAAATGTGTCTGGGAGGGAAGGGATTCCTTTACCCACTGGTGCAGAGTCTGCAGTGATCTTAGAATACTCTGTTTAGGTCAGGGTTTTCCATGTGGCCTTCACTTTTACTTTATGATGGCTTGTTTTATAAAACAGGAGAAAATTTATAGCCAGTGCTTCTTTTTTCTTGCTAAAATAAGTTATTTCAGAACAGTAATGTGAATTTCTGCAGCTACCAGTGTTACTTGCTCTTAGTCTCCTTTACAGTCTSTTGGGTGTGTGAGGTATCTAAAAGCAGCTTAACTGTAGTTGCCATCCTAACTCCCGTGTGTTATTTCTAGATCAGACAAAACCCCTGATGTTCTTTGAAGGGTGTCCCCAGCACTTGGGTTGCACTATCAAGTTGTGTGGTGCTGCAGAGTACGAGCTGGCTCGTGTGAAGGAGATTCTCATCTTCATGGTCTGTGTGGCTTATCATTCCCAGCTGGAAATCTCATTTCTGATGGATGAGTTTGCCATGCCCCCTACTCTCACCAAAAACACTTCMTTTCACTCCCTTATTGAGGAGCCAGGAGATGAAAATGAGGAACAGAACCTCTTCAATGGTGAGGACTTCAGCACAGCAGTCAGAGACATGGAACTATCCTCTGAAAAGCTGCCTGTAATCTCTGAATCAGTGTCCTCTGATGAGGTCAGTTTACCTGAACCAAGAGGTGTATTTGACAGAGGTGACCAAGAGAACAGTCAGTTGGAAATAGYGTCCTCCAAGCAGCAAGAGCACCACAGAGTGGAGTCACCATTTGCAGTGTTCAGCTCTGTACCTCATGCAATACCTGAAACATCCCCACTGCCCCTCCATGGCATGGACCAGCACTTGGCCACTCTGGATAACCAGGCACTGGAGCCTCTTCAACAGGCAGATGATTTGCAGGAGTCCAAGAGCCAGATGAGAGTCTTCAGAGACCCTCTCCAGGATGATACTGGTTTATATGTCACGGAAGAGGTGACTTCATCTGAGGATCGCCTCAAAACTTACTCTGCAGCGTTTAAGCAGGAGTTGAAAGATGTCATTCTCTGCATTTCTCCAGTGCTGATGTTCCGTGAACCATTTCTGCTGACTGAAAAAGGCATGAGGTGCCCTGCCAGGGAATACTTTCCTGAGCAAGTTTATTGGTCTCCTCTCCTCAACAAGGAATACAGGGAGTTGGAGAGCAGAAGGAAGAAGCAATTGTTRCGGGATCTCTCTGGACTACAAGGGAGGAATGGGAGTGTCCAAGCCAAGGCTATCCAAATCTTACCTTCTCATGAGCTGGTTAATACCAGAATAGCAGAACACCTACGTGACAGCCAGAGCTTAGCCAGAATGCTGGCTGACTATCGGGCCAGAGGGGGGAGGATACTACAGAAAAGCATAGATCCTTTTGCCCAAAATAAGGATGTGTCTAGTGTCTCTTCTGGAAAAACTGGGAGCAGAACTGAAGAGGAGGAGAAGGGAYTAGCTCAGAGTGAATCCTCATGGTCTCATAAGGTAAGATAGAGTTGTGCTGCTCAAAACTCACGTTACATCAGTTTCTCAAGGTATACAGAAGGTGTAGGGCCTCATATTAAACCAGAGGGGATTTTTTTGTCTGTTTCTTTCTTTTTTATTATGGTTGTTTTGGTGGTTTGTTGTTTTTTTTTTGTTTTTTTTTCTTTTTGACTGGGTTATAACTCCATTTTAGATTGTGATGCTCTGCAATCATTCCAAACACGAGACTGCAGAATTTCTCTGAGAAATGCACAAAGTCAGCCCAGAATCAATTTTCCCTGTTCGACTGGGCTGTACCTAACTGATTGCTGAAAATGAGTCCATGAAGAAGGAGCAAACCTTAAGAAGTTTCTTAAACAGAGCTTTCTTGCTCCTTGTACTTGGTTATTTGTAGAAATGTACTTTCATTTTCAGAGGGCTTAATGTCATGGAAACAGCAATAAGGTGTAAAGTACTTGATTGATTGTAAACGTTTAGGTGGTCTGAAGAAAAGTGAGAATCGCATAATGGAAGGAAAGGAATCTTCTTTGAAATTTCAAAGCAAGGGAGTATGTAATAAAAATATTTAGAGTTGTGGTAAACTGCCATGAAAGTAACTAACTTGTACCTGAGAAAAGGATCTTCAGACTTGCTTGAATTGTGAGCTGTTTAGGAGAAAAGTCTATGAAAAAGAGTAGCAGAATTGATCTGTTAAAACAGTCAAACAGTCCCTGAGCCACTCAGCCCCTGTGTTCATGAGCAGAAGTCACTTTTTAATTGGTACGTAAATGCAGATCTCTGTAGCTTCACAGGCCATAATCTTATGAATTTTAAGAGTAGCCCTTGCTCTGGATCAGACTGGTTGATGCTGTTTTAAATTGATTCAGTGATCAAAGAGAAGTATTTGGTAACATGATAGTTTTGTAGGGTGTGGAAGGGAGAACAGCTCCATTCCAAGAGCAGCATGGTACGTCCCTTCCCAGAGAATGGAAAGATGGAAATCTTTCTATAGCCTGCATGAGTACCTGAAGTATAATATACTGGCAGATTTTTGAATCCAAGATGTCCTGCATCATACAGTAATTTAGAGACTGTGGATGTGTGTCATGGGGCTTTTGTTGTTTTCTRTTCCTCTTGACTTCATTTCCACGGAAACACTTGTGTGTTCTTTGGTTTCGTTATGCATATGAGTTCTGGTGTTCTAAAAATGGCAGTCAGCAATTATACATTGTACAAGCCTACCTGAGGCTAGGAGATAATGCCAAGTTAATCTGTACAAAAGGAGAAAGCAGAGAATGGTCCTTGAATAAAATTACTAGAATAGRATTTTGTCAGCAGAAGTTGTGCGTGAGTGGAGGTGTCTGTAACCAGTGAATGAGTTGTTTTCTCTCTACTAGGTGGATTGCCTGAGTCCAGTAAACCACCAGAGGCTCTGTGTTCTCTTCAGCAGCTCTTCTGCTCAGTCCAGCAATGCTCCAAGTGCCTGTGTTAGCCCCTGGTATAAAAACTACTCCTCTACAGCTTGGATAGTTGCTATTCCCTAAGTCAGTCAGTGCCTGCCTCCTAGCAGTATGTTTTTGAGGACTCCTTGGTAGTTGTGCCCCTCCTGTAACAGGAACTTTTGCCGAAAGGTTTTTGTCTTGTGTGGTGAGGTGAATCTACAGCAGTATTGCACAACCTCTGTAACACCCAAGGCATGGATGAGAAAGCCCAGCCTGAAACCAAATGCTTTAGTTGGTGTTTCACTGCAGGGTAATGTCTCTGTGTGGGGAGCACTGCATGCAGACTTGTGGGGAAGAGTTAGTGGAAATGAACACAGGACAATGTCCAAGCCCAAAAATGAGCCTCCTGAGAACCTTGGAATACTTGTAGATTGTATTATCCAACAGCACCATTGGAATATATTGCTATCTTTCCCATACTACAGTCATCAGAATAAAGAGATTTATTTCCAGTCTAGGGGGCTGTAATTTGCTAATTGTGTACAACTTATGACACACTTTTAYCTCTACTAAACAAGACCAGTCTTGGTATTTAATCATATAACTTAAGGGRAAATAAAGAGATGACCCTCTTACAGCAAAAGGTCTTAAGTTCCTGTAAAAGCTTAGGAAAGAACCAAAGAAGATGAAGATATGCTCACTAAGCAGCAAGAGGATGTAAATTAGTGATGTTAGGGATATCTGAATTATGACACTTAAACTGATACACAATTTAAATGGCTTGGTCACCTCAGGTTCTAGGGAAACTGAAGTTGCTATTAAATATTCCAGAAGAATAAGGATTTCTTGAGGCTTTTTTCATGTTCTGGATGTACCCTTTTTGTAGCTGTTTAAACATTAGTGCTTGAAGCTTAAAGCTGTTTAGATATCTTGTGCCTAGATGTATGTAAAAATAATCTCCAGAAGTGCAGTTGAATTGTATTGGACTTCTAAATATCAAGTTTAAAGTTTTTCTTTGATCTCATTKTTAGCAACCCTGACAGGGATCTAGGAAGGGTAGTCAAGTGGAAAACAAAAATCTTTTCAGTTACATAGGGCTGTAAACAAGCCAGCAGTGGGTGTAGATCTGTGCACCTAAAGGCTATTGCACAGCTAATGGTGATGGCATCCAGTCTCTAAAGCTTTTCTTTCTCTGCTTTAGGATTGTGACCATGGAGTTCTATGGGAAAAATGACCTAACTCTAGGGATTTTTCTGGAGCGCTACTGTTTCAGGTAAGGAGGAATTTATTCTGATTCACTCATGCTCACTTGTTATAAGCAAATACATCCACTGCTTTCTTATTTTGATCCTGTCCTTACTTCCCTTCATGAGGCAGTGAAACAGATTATGAAACAAGGTTTAGAAGTTCATAAAGACAAATGTGATCACTTAGTACTTTTTGTAGCAATTAGAGTTTAAGGGCCAAGTTTAAAGTTGAACATGTATTCCAACTGTCTGTTTTTCAAGACAAGCAACTGTACTGGTCACAGTTTTCTGAGGTTCCTCTTTGGAAGTTCACACAAGTGTTGGTAACACTAGTCAWTTAGTGTCTCAGAGTAAGGCTTTGGCATATGTGCAAGGTGGCCAGTGTAAACAGTCTAGAACACTCTGCTCTGGCAAAGTTCTGTGTCATTTATTCATCTCACAGAGGTGTAAGTTGTTATATTTCTGTAATAAGTGGTGCTGTCACAGCCTCATGCAGAGTCTCAGCAGGCTGTGAAGCTGGCCAGGTAACTTGCTCAAAAGACAAGCTTACTCTGTTCTCTCCATTGGCCACCTGGAGTAGCAGAAGGCACTGGATGTTCAGCCTTCTGGAGGAACAAGTATTTCTCCTTATGATCAGTGAGAGGGAGCTTAGTTGCCCACCTTTAAATTCTTGCTTCTCTCTGTTCGTTAGGTAGTGTGTACTAAAGTGAAGGCTTCTCAATCTCCAGAGTTTCAGTAATTAAAATTCTTTATTTTTTCACATGAGCAAGAAGAATCTGAGCTTTTTCAGGGTCTTCCTGGTTTTGAACAATATATTATCTGACTTCGGTACCTAAACAATTCAGCTTTTGTTTTTGTGGGATTGGTCTTTCTCCATGATTTAAACAAAACCATCCAACGAAAGGTCATGGGTTTTACAGTTCAAAGATGTTCTATGGYACTGTGTTGCTTACCTGTTCCTTCAGGAGCTGAAACATTGCCATTTTGAAGCCTCTTTGTCACATATTTGTCCTTGGTAGAATTTGCTTGGGGACACTGCCAAAGCAGCCTTTTATTTTGGTGCCAAGGACTTCCACAGGTGCTGTGATCCTTATACAGAATATGTTGGTAGAGATTAATTGTAAAAAGGTGATAGCAGCCAGCATCCAGTCCTGCTTTTGGGACATTACAGCCATTGCTGTAAATGCAACTTCACTATGTGCTACTTTTAAATTGCTCTGCAGAAACAGCCTTCACTACAGGCTTAGAAAACTCTTTTACAGTGAAGATAAATARTACCATGATATTAAAAGGCATATTAGATCTGTTGAATCAGTTCTTCAGCAATGCCTGGTGTGTGATCATTCAYAGATGTTTCTGTTTCTCTCTGTGAGGCCTTCCTACCAGTGCCCCAGCATGTTCTGTGAGACACCCATGGTGCACCACATCCGTCGCTTTGTTCACGGGCAGGGCTGTGTGCAGATTGTGTTAAAGGAGCTGGACTCCCCTGTCCCTGGCTACCAGCACACCATCCTCACTTACTCCTGGTGCAGACTGTGCAAACAGGTAAGGATCTGCACTTCAGAATCATTGCTATTCCAGTTTAGTGTTCTTGTTGTGACTGGCCTTGTATAGAAAGGCAGCATTTCTGAGAATGTGCTCATGCCTGGAGCTGTGGCTAAACTGGCAGAAAACCTGTTACTGATACATATGTTCTCAGGTGACCTACAAATTCTTCTTTTAGAACTGGGRTTGTTGAGGGTGAAAAATCTTGTGTGGGGTAGTCTTGTTAGAAAGTGTCAAAATTGACTCTGAGAGGGTAGATCTAAGCAGAAAAAATGGAGTTACCCATGTAGAGGTGAAGAGTATGGTCCCTTTCTTGCAGTGAATCTGTATGAGCACATGGGAAAGGGCAGACACCAAGACCTGCTGGCAAAGTAATTGGCTAAAGCTGCTTGCTGTTCTTTGATCTGCTGTGGATGGAACAGCCTACATTGCGTCAGTGTGATGTCTGGACTTCCTTTAGTAGTCATTAAAAAGTAACATCTTCACAGAGAAGTATTAAATTGCTTTAAGTAGCCCACAAGGTAGTAAGATTGTGTATTATCTGAAACTTGTTCTGTAATTTAGCTAAGAAAACATTGCTAACTGGACACTCATGTCTAGCTAAACATGAAGAGCYTTCAAAGAGATGAGAATAAAACTTAATGAAAAAAGATTCATGSAGTACCTGAAATGCAAAATATCCTAATTACCCATATGGATGACTCAGGTCACCTACTTAGGCTGCCTTAAACATGTGTGTTGGATTTACAGATAGCTGGAGGAGGTTGACGCAGTTGCTGACAGCAGGCCCCGTGCTGCTGTGTGTACAGCTGCTCTGTAACCTTTTATTTTGTGTGCTCATGTAAACACTTAGGTGTTTGAGGTTGTTGAGTGTGTGTAAAGCGTTGTCTGCTCTAAGCTTGCAAGCACTTCTGAAGTTGAAATATGCTGCAAAGCAGTTACCAATGCATTTGTAGCTGGATAATCACCAGGGAAAAAGTAAATGGTATGACCACTGCTGCTGGCTGGGCTGCTGGAAATAGACTCTATACAGAGAAATAGCATCGCAGAAATAAGCTTCCATCGGGGGTATGTTTGGACTCCCCCAGCTTAGCACATTTCATCATCAGCTGGCACTTGTTGTTTATCAGATTTATTTTAACTATGTGTTGGCCTTAGSTATGCATAAATGCTGTCTTTGTTGTTAAGTATCTTTCAGGGTCATGGGTGCTTCTGGTACTAGAAATACTAGATTGTTGCCTGAATTTTCCTGTCCTTAATCTTGTTYGAAGGATGAAATTTAGCCACTTGCCTTTCAATTTTTCAGGTGACACCAGTTGTTCCCCTTTCCAATGACTCTTGGTCTATGTCTTTTGCAAAATACCTTGAGCTGAGGTTCTATGGGTACCAGTACACTCGAAGGGCCAATGCAGAGCCTTGTGGRCATTCCATTCACCATGACTATCACCAGTATTTTTCCTATAATCAGATGGTGGCATCTTTCAGGTGAGTTCCATGCTAAAAACTGCCTTCTCTTGCTGGTACTGTATGAAGCATATGACTCTAGTCAGGATTCATCATTTCTGTCCTGATTGGGATAGCATAACTGTGCCATAACCACAAGTGCAGGACTGTGTGCTGGCTTGCAGAGGGCTTTGTGGGTGGCATCACTATGGTGGGCAGTGTTCCAAGAGTAGATGATTCCTGTTGATGATACAGAAAGGAAATGCTTTTCCCTATCTAATTCCAAATGCTTTCAAAATTTTGGTTTTGCAATATGATTTGTGGTTTTACATCTTGCCTGGGAGATATATGAACAGAATTACTGCTAAAAGTAACTAAAGCCCTGGGCACATTGACAATGCCCTTTTTCATGAAAGGGCTTCAAACTTCACTATGGTGTAGAACTGGTACTGTGTGGTGTGGGTCTGGTTACCATCTGTTGTGTTGCCTCCTCAGCTACTCTCCAATCCGGCTGCTGGAAGTGTGTGTCCCACTGCCCAAGATCTACATCAAACGACAGGCTCCATTRAAAGTCACTATTTTGCAAGATCTCAAGGATTTCTCACAAAAGTAAGCTTTGTTTTTAATGTCTTCCTAATCTTATTTGTATTTTGTGCTTTTATTAACAGAACACAACTGTTTTTGCTAGTGTGATGAGATTTGGCTAAATATTCATCATTTGATAGAAAAGCCATAGTTTGAAACATGTACGCATATATATTTTTAAGGGACGGTGGTATTGAAATCTTTGTTATTTTTTCTTGTTCTGTCTGTCCTAATGTCTCAACTCTTYGTCTGGTGGCAAGTCAGGTTAAATGTTGCCAGTAGAAACTAAGATTCTTTTCTTCTCTCTCCCTGAATGTTGCACGGATGTCTGAGTCATGCAGCATGTATCTGAATAATGCTGCCAAGCTTCTGAAAGGTTGACCATCGGCAGGTGTCTGAAGTGTTACCTTATGGAATGCACAGTTAAAGTATTTTTAATTCCTCCCTCTAATGCTAAAAATGAAATGGAAAAGATGGTCCTAGAAGGCCAACCATGAAAACTGCAGGTTATACTTTGTACTCATACCTTAATGTTCCTTTGTAGAACATCAATTCTTCAGCCCCAAAAAACTGCAAAGACCTTGCTCAAATCTCCTGTCCAAACAGAACTATTGCCATRTGGCAGTGGAGCTCTCTGGTGTGTGGAAGTGTTTGCCTTTGATATCTATTGAATGTGGTAACAGCAGGCAGACTGTACCTCCTTGTAGCCTAAGGTGAACTACCATGAGCTGGGACACTTTCTAAATGTAGGAACAAAAAGGTGGAAGACAGGCCTGATGAAAACTCTGTTAAATCCAGCCAGGCTGCTGTTCTGCCTGGTCACAGCATTCCTGTATTGCTGCATATCTCTGTGACCAYCTGACTTCAAAACCTGTGGAGCTTTGTTTAGAGCTGAAATAGAGGTATTCATTCTTTTTTGAGCCCTACTGGTGGAGGTGTAGCTTACAGACCCAGATTCTTCCTAATCACAGTTCCCCTGTCTTAGTAACGTGTTTGAGACATTTGTATTGCTCTCTGAYAACTTCCACTGCTAAGAATTAATTGTGGAGACAAATGTCAGTGTATGTAACTTCTAGGTTTCTCCTATTACTAATGAAGTTTTCCCAACTTTCTCTGTGAATACAGTTGGGTAGCTTACTGTGCAGGAAGGCTGGCATAGATTGTCTTTACTATTCTTAAATGCTTACCTTAAACCCATTCAAACTTTTACTAAAGAATGTTGAAGTTCCAAGTAGTCACACCTGAACTCTGCATGGCTGTTGGCAGGGTGTCACAAGTGTACCTTGCTGTGGACGATCGCCTCGCTTCTCTGAAAACAGATACTTTCAGCAAAACAAGGGAAGAGAAGATGGAAGAYCTCTTTGCCCAAAAGGAGGTAATAGACTGTTTTTACATCAGTGGTCCATAGGCTAAGTACGTGGAGGAGATAATCAGCTCTTGTGTCATCTTGGTGAGATAACAGTGACAGTTTTCTTTTTGGCAGATGGAAGAAGGAGAGTTTCGAAACTGGACTGAGAAAATCCAAGCAAGGCTGCTTTCATCATCACTGGAGACACCTCAACAGCTGCAATCTGTTTTTGAGTCTCTGATAGCTAAAAARCAAGGACTTTGTGAGATGCTACAGGCCTGGAATAATAGGTAAGAGGACACATGCTGGAATTATGAGCAACACTGATACTGTGCTGGTTCTGGGAGGGAAGGGGTTCAGCTGTAGTTTCTTTCACTACAGAGCAGTTGCTCTATAGAGCTTGTGCTGAATATGCTCTACTGGTTAASAGCACACAGCTGATCAATTGGAACAGAAAATGATTTGAGGGTATATGATAAAAGCATTGTGTTGTAGAGCACAACTTGCATATAGAGGAGAAATTTTCACTTGAATAAAGGCGGAAGAGATGGGAAGAGGGGAGTGTAGGACCTGTTGATTGAGTGAAATGACCTCAGAGGTGAAGAAAACGTGCTGTCTTTGGCTGTTTGATACATCTTTGGCATGTGTTAGCAGCAATCTGAGCTCGGTATGGAGAAACTTCATAACTTGTGTCATTCAGAGTTAGTATCAGTAACCTACCTTTTAATTTTTCTGTGGTGGTGGGAGTTTAGTGTGGGTTGTTTTTGTTGTTKGTTTTATTATTATTTTTTGTTTAAGATTGCAGGATCTCTTCCAACAAGARAAAGGGAGAAAACGTCCATCAGTTCCACCCAGCCCTGGGAGACTGAGGCAAGGTGAAGAAAGCAAGGTATTCCTAAYAGGCTGTAAACCTCTTAAACTTTTATTTTCTGGGGCAGCACAATAGTCTTGAGACTGGGTTGAGTTTTCTTTAATAATTAGTAAACTAGTTTTACTGYATCCTGTAGTTTTCAACTGTAAAAGCTTCAGTTGTGTGTTAGTATATGTATGTTTTCCTAAGAGCCATATTGTAGAGAGAAGGAGTAAGTACAAATAGCAATTGATGATTTTCTGTGATGTTTGTGTAGTGTTGATGTGAACAGCAGAGAGCTGCAGTCATTGTTAAGTGTGTGCCTAGATAGGAACTGGGCTATCTCCTTCAACCCTAGGTTGTTGCCCATCAGGTGCATCCCTTGTTARAAAGAAAAGACAAATAATATTGAGAGGGAGAGCAAATGACACAGGAAGGACTGATAATGGCTTTTCAGGATGTGGTGTTTTGTGATGTATCCTGTGGGAACTGACTGAAGGRATGGATGATTTTGGACTGCTGCCTCAAGAGCCGTGTCCAAGGATACACATGCCAGCAGGCTGAACTTCCACCCTTTGGGGAGCTGGAACTGGGGGGAAATGTCTGGGCTGCAATATCCAATACAATGTAAACATCACACAGAGAGGATGAATTCCCAATARTTCTACCTTTGCAAGATGCACTAAAAACTCCTAGAGACCCTGGATTTGCTCTGCTGCATGCACACCTGCCCCTTCAACTTAACACATATTTGTTAGGAGCTAAAGCAAACCTTAYCTTGATCTAGCAGGGAGTAGGGTCTTAGMGAGGGAGAGTGTAGTGTTTAAAGCAGCATACACAGATAACAGCCATCAGAAGCATTTTATGAAYTTGAGTTGCTGTTGCCTTGTGTTTYTCCTATGGTAACAGATACAGTGACRTGCAGAGGCTGAGAAGTGGGTGAGGGTGCTCTGTTGTAGTGCATCTGCTTTTGTAAGTGTTMYACACAGGAGGGAATGCAGCTGTAAAGAGCTTGGCATCAACACTGGTGTTTTGTTATTCTGCCTAGATCAGTAGCATGGATGCTTCCCCAAGAAATGCTTCTCCAGCACTGCAAAATGGAGAGAAAGGTCTGTTACTTATTTTTCATAAGATGCCAATAGAAGCGTTTTGTAGTCCTTTTCCTGACATAGTATGGGAGCTTTTGTCAAATTTGATAAATCAGAGAAACACCAAATCCCTGTCATGTCATATTTGTTTGTTCTAATGGTAAGATAGAAGTTGGCAATCTGCTTCTAATATGAAGCTGAATTACTAGTGATTAGTAAATTGGCCAACAAGAGTTTTCCCTTGAACTTTCATTAAAAAACTTTCAGAAGCTTTCTAAATAACTGAATAAAAATCCCATGGAATTTGGGAAATGCCCTTTTGCCTCTTCTGTGATCTGGTTATGGGTGCTGAGATCTCTTACCCGTGAGGCACGCTGAGAGTTTGTGGGAGCTGAAGGTCATGGTTGTCAGAGTATGCATTTTCTGGAGGTTTTGTGCTACACTGATGAGCTTGCCCAGTCTGTGTAGCCTTACCTGCTTTCTAAGTAAAAACTTCCTGAAAGCAGATASTGGTTATAGCTTGGCTTGGTAGCAAATAGTGTCACTTCTGACAGCCATGTAAAATTATTTCTTCTGTCCTTAACTGTCCTTGTRCTCTCAGAGGATCGTTTCCTGACRACTTTATCCAGTCAGAGCTCCACAGGCTCCACCCATCTGCAGCTGCCCACCTCTCCAGAGGTTGCATCAGAGCATATGACTGGTGCCAATACACTCTCTGAACAGGACACAACAAGCAGCTCAGAAGGTATAGTTCAGTTGTGATCTTGGATTCTTTCTCTCGGTTTTCCGTGCCAAGTCCACAAGATCCTTTTAGGAAATGACAAATAACTGGTAATTCTGTGGTCTGTAGTCATCCTTCTGAATTTACAGCTTAAACTTTGATATTATGATGCAGACCTAACATGTGTCTGTTCCAGATGTGTTTGATGGACACTCACTGGGATCTACAGACAGCCAAGTGAAGGAGAAGTCTACTATGAAAGCTATTTTGGCTAACTTTTTGCCTGGAAACAACTATAACCCCATTCCCTTTCCCTTGTAAGTACTGCATAATATATATTATGTGTAAAATTAGGAACCTTGTCAGATTGCAGATTGCATGCTTCCATTGCTCAGTGTATACTTTAAGTAATTACTTGAGTTTGCCTCTGAGTAAGATAGAGAACTTTGTCAAGGTAGGAAGTTCTGTGTCTCCTTTCTAGGTGACTGTTGGTTACTCATCTTTCATATGAATGRTCTGCCCTTGTGTAAAGCCAGTACCCTCCTAGCAGGCATGCCTCCTCAGAGCTCTTGTGGGAGATGAARGGGTGGGGGAAGACCAGAGAAAGGTGCCTTTTAACTTCATTGCTGCAGGGAGGGAGTGAAAATGCCCTTCCTTAGCAAAGACTTAACCAAAGCTACCTGCCTGCATCCTGTTTATTTTTGCTTCCAGACATCTTCCAAGGGTTGGACTCAAATTGGCATTGTCTGGGTGTAGGTCAGGTTCAATGGCTACTGCATGTGCCCTCAAGTCTCYCTCTCATGTGAAGAAGGGCAGGCTGGAAAGTCTTGCAGCTTCATGGTCTGCATGCTTTGTCGTGTTTCTCCTTTGGCATGAGCCTGAGGTTTGGCAGCCTGAGTTTACCTTGTGAGTCCCACCCCCAGTGTAGGAGCAGAGGCCCTGGGCTAAAGAGGTAAAACCTAAATGGCTGCACCCTACAGACAAGTTGAAGAAAATAGTACAAGAATCCAGGAGGCTTTGGGAAATTCTCTGTGATAAACTGCCTGTTTAGAAAAGAGTCCAGGTTTGTCCCCTGAGTTCACTCTGCAGACTGTGCTGCTGGACAGTCARACCAAACTCAGGCAGGTTTGGTGCCATTAGAAATGGTGGCTGCTAAACAGGAATAGACTCTTATTCTGACCTGAAGCTGGTCTTCTGATCCAAACAGCTTGCTTGAAATGCTGATTTCCCTAACACTCTACCATTTAGAATTAACCACRTAGTTATGAATGTGTCTGTTGGGAGAAGCTGATCTGGGAAGCTTTGGTTCCATGCTGAGACTTGCATTTTGTGCCTGGGAGTGCAGTGATGAGATTTGGGTCTTGACCAAAMCTTTTTATGATCTACTGACAGTTTGTTGTTTTCATTAGTGATCCAGATAAGCACTACCTAATGTATGAGCATGAACGTGTGCCTATTGCAGTCTGTGAGAAAGAACCAAGCTCCATCATAGCTTTTGCTCTCAGGTACTGGTGTGATTTGGCATTTCATCTGACATACTTTGTACTTTTGCAGTGTTTGTGTGTGAGGAATATTWAAATTTTAATGATAGGCAACAAGCATGACAGAATTTCTACATTAAGCCATGTTAGAGTTTCTGCCAGAGATGGGATTCTTTCTTTTTACTGCTGAAATAATGAAAGTGCAGCTGGATTTTGGACTTTTTAAATGGAACTGCAGTATGCAAAAATGACTTAGTTGTGTGGTGTTTCTTTTAATGAGATGCTACTAGAGAAAGAAATGCAGCTAAGGTTTGCTCAGCCTCTCCAGCTGCAGGAAGTGCAGCTGAGTTTGGGAACAGCTGTTAGTATTGATATTGCAGTCTTTTCTTGCCTACCTTTGGTCATAGCAGCTCYTGCTACTGCTCAGCTCTTCTCACCAGCTGCTTCAGTAAATCTTTGGGTTTGCATGTCACAAGGCAGCATATTTTTGAAGAAGTGCATTCTTAGATTGTGGGAGGGGGAAAAATAAGGAGATATTTTTCCTGCAGTATTGCTTAGAGCAGCTTCTGTTCTAAGAAACAAAGTTCTAATAATAAGAAAAAATTAAGCAGAGGTTTTTCTGCTGTGGTGTTTTGTTTCCTGTCGTTGTCTCTGTAGTGAATCTTTGGGCTGGTATTGCAGATTTTCCAAGAGAACACTTARTTATTTTGGGTCTTTCCCTTTCCTTTCTTTTCTTTCCCCATCAGTTGCAAGGAGTACAGAAATGCCCTGGATGAGTTGTCCAAAGCATCTCTGAAGAACAGTTCTGAAGAAGGACTGCAACCAAGCAGGTTACATGCAGGAACAACAGTACATAGAGTGTAGACACRGTGATGGTAGTGAATAAGCCAGAACTAGGATGGGGAAGAACCCTCAAAGTATGCCCCTGTTAGGATCTCTGCTTTCTGATGGAATCTGCCTCATTCCATGTAACCAACACATACTTCAGTATGTGAGTTTCCATTTTACATTRTGGACCATGCTGGCTCCATTACCTGATCTCTTGGCTGCATACATGGTAGGAATACTGGGCCTGCTTACCTTTGCTGTGGTCATGGATGGAACTGTTGCTATGGACCCTGAGGGATATTTTTTAGGAAGATGGAAGAGGACAATTCTGGGGAGTCCCACACTGTTAGACCTTTAAATGGTGTCTTTTTTCTTTAGTCTTTAGGYATGGGGGAGAAATAAATGTCCAGGCATGAAGCAGTAGTGTCTAGGTGGCAGTGTTTGCTGGTTCATGACTCCTTKTTCTCTCTCCTGGCAGCATGTCAGACAGCAAGCCCAAGAGCAGCAGCCCTGTCCGCCTGCCTGAGGCCAACACGTGCCCACTTCGCAGTGCRGAGCCAGAACAGCGTAAGCCCTTTTTGCCAAAATCATCCATGTGCTAAGCTCCGCTCAGACTTGAGTCCACTTAACTGGATTGTAGTTCATGTGAGGAAGAAAAAGCAGTGTTCTGAGCTGAAATTGTGACTAGTCTTASTGTTGACTTAATGTAACTCATGAGAGGGGTGGGAGTGTGTAGGGTGTTTTGTTTTCTGAACTCTGTGACTTTCTCTGATTCTTATGAGATCTGACTGTCATTCCCTGATTTAATGTTACTATGTAGTGRGACCTAAGATTGTTCTTGAATCTAGCCTGTTCAGTGGGATATGATGTCCTTCTTTTAGCACTGCCTTCTTTAAAGACATGCAGTTAAAATATTTTGAAATGGAGACATGAATTTCTCACTGTGTTAAAGACAGTCTGTGTTTTCRAATGTCTCTGCACTCTAGGATGCTRMTCASAACACTAGATCAGTCACCCTCATGGACTTCAGTTTTCTAAAGAATAGCAAATAAGTTGTAGTTGAATGGCATCTTTCCTTCAGATAGAACAATGAATGGGGAATGTTCAATAGGAGTCATGCTGTTGTTAAACTGCCTGTGGAAATGCCAACACCATCTTCTCTATTCATTTTCACTGTAGCAAAGAAACCATCTGGTGTTTTGTCTTTCTTCCGTGGCACGGGAGGGAAGAGCCCAGACCTGTCTTCCCAGAAGAAAGAGACCCTACGTGGTGCTGACAGTGCTTACTACCAGGTTGGACAGATGGGCAAAGAGGGAGCAGAAAACCAAGGAGCAGAGGCTCAAGGTACAAGACTGCAGAGTTCATCTTCTCTCTTGGGTTGTTRCTTCTCCCAAACCTCATTCATCCCTGCAAGGCCCCAAATGCCATTTGGGGCATTGTCCTGCTGGTACTTTTTCAGCAGTCCAAGGTTACTCAGCATGCATTGAAAATCAATAATTTGAACATCAAATGTRTTTTTTTCYTAAATGCATTGCTATYCTTTGTGATAAGGGAAACAGGATCTTTCAAACCCAGGCTATAGGAATGTGAAGTAGTCTGATCTTTAATGGCTTTAGATTGAGTTGACTCTAGTTAAGCAGCCCTGTCTCTCTCACTTGCTGTTTAGTTCTTTGTTTTAGCTCATGGAAAATGAATTAAGAGAGAGACTGGATTTGAGTCCATAAACAGCCCTTCTAACATATGTATTACATTAAACAATTATAGCTGTATTTCTAATTCCTTGTGKATTGTTCCCTCTTGGGGGAGAAAAAAGGAAAATCTTTTTCTTGTAATGTGAGTTACTTTCTCAGTAATAATAGTGAACAGCCCTGACCAAATGCCCTTTRTGCCTTCAGATGATGGAGATGGAGGAGATGGACAGAAGAAGCAGGTGGTGAATCCCCATGTAGAACTCCGTGAGTAGTTGTAAATTACAGCTTGGTCTTAGCTGACAAACTCATTTCTTCATGCACATGTAGTGAAAGTCTTGAAGTTAATAGTTGTTTTTTATTGGTATTTATCATGAAGGAAAAGCAAATCAAGAAAAAAACAATGCAATTTTTACTTACTGCAATCAATCTCTCTTGCAAAAATACTCCGTAAACTTTTTTTTAATTGGCCTTTTGTCTGAACACTTTCCCATGACATATACTGTGAGCTAATCTAGAGGGAGTTCACTTTCCTGACGATTTTCCATTTAAATCCCGTTGGTTGAAACTTCAGAGTTAAAACAAGCATGAGATGTTTAGCACAGTAATACTCCTCTAGGCATGAGTAAAACCTCAGTGTTGTCTCAGGTAGTCAGTGGGTGTTCATGCTGTCACTGAGGAGGCATTTCTTGCAGAGTTCTCAGAYGCCAATGCCAAGTTCTACTGCCGGATTTATTACGCTGGGGAGTTCCACAGGATGCGGGAAGTGATCCTGGGGAGCAGTGAAGAGGATTTCATCCGATCCCTCTCTCACTCCATGCCCTGGCAGGCACGAGGTGGCAAATCTGGAGCTGCCTTCTATGTGACTGAAGGTAAATGCAGCTTCTTCTCCCCTTGTAACTAGAGGTATTATTTCTGTGTGGTGGTGGTGGTGAGTGTGTCATTTAATCTGTTGTTGTTGTTGGGTTGTTAATTGTGAAATGACCACTCAGAAGGAAAAATCCAGTGGATTGTTCTGGGGTCTTCAATATCAAATTATTTGTTTCTTTGTGTGTGGAGAACAAAATGTAGCTCTGTTTTTCAGCAGTAGCAGCTAGGAAGGCCRGTTGAACAGAAGGCTTGTACTCTCAGGCAGGCTTCAGAAAACARATACTTGAGTATAACTCAAGGAAAACTTGCTGTTAAAGACACAGTGTTTCTTATAATCTCATGTGCTATTGTTTATCTATTTTTTTTTTTTAAACTGTGGCCCTTTCTAGGCTTCTGTGTAAAACAAGTATTGAACAAAATGGTCTGTAGGCTGTTTCTGTTGTCTATATAGGAAGCCCATATACCTGAGGTAGATGTAGTGTAGGMAGTCTCTTGTCCATTATTTACCAGAAGGTAGAAATCCAGGGAGGCTGCAATTCAGAATATGTGAAGTAAAAAGAATCTAGAAATGAGCTTCTGTAGGTAAGGATTTAAGAGAATTTTAGTGCTTTAATTTTTCAAACCATTTCAGCTATGTGACAGTCTTAAAAAATTGCAAATAGTACATCACTTACTGTATGTAACCCTGTTGCCTSTGTCTGATGTTAAAACAGATGATAGGTTCATCTTGAAGCAAATGCCTCGTCTGGAAGTCCAGTCATTCCTTGACTTTGCTCCACACTACTTCACTTACATCACTAATGCAGTTCAGCAGAAGGTATTAAAAAAAGTGCCTTTTATTTTAGGCAGTGTTCTGTATTTTAAAAACTGGTGGAAGTTTCTATTAATCTTTTTCATTTAAATRAGAGAAAACATTGGAGGGTGTGAGTTACACTAATAATGTGTTTTTAAGATGTAAAGTGGAAATTTTGCTTGGACTTATAAGCTGTAATACACAGTCAGAACAGTGGTGCTTCTGGTATGGGATTGCTGATTGTACACAGATCTTAACCCATGTCTTGTCTTCATTAGAAGCCCACAGCACTGGCTAAAATCCTTGGGGTATATMGAATTGGTTACAAGAACTCTCAAAACAACACTGAAAAGAAGCTGGATCTGCTTGTCATGGAAAACCTTTTCTATGGCAGGAAAATGGCTCAGGTAAGRAGGAAGTGTTCTGTTCCTTGCAGTGCAGTTGTGACTGGGAGAAAGAGCAGGGCCATTCGTAGCCATCCGGGGAACTTTTAACTTTGTGTGTGCTGTCAGCATCTAGCGCTACTCAAAGGTGACAGTTCGTGCCTCTTCTTGTTGTGTGATCCTCAGCAACTTGATGCCTAAATTGGCTAGTTCAGGTAGCTGTTGTGCAGRGTTCAGTCCTTAGTTTATCCCTGTATATCTGGTGTCTGAGAGAGAGCATTACAAACCTGGTTAGGAAAATGTAAAATGTTTTCACAAAACTTCCAGAGGAACTGACTGGAATTACAGACTAATTTGTTCAGTAGGAGAGCCTCACTCAGAGTTACTCAGTAGTGGGGGGAGTTAATTTGTTTTTCAACTCACTGTTCTTTCTTGAAGCCACTTCAGGTGTGGGACAAGATTTTGAGTTCAGTCTTGTTGTTAGTCAAGGAAAAGCAATCTTTATCAGGCAGTAGAATGAAGATCTTAAAATGGCTAGTAGGAAATGCTCTTTAAATAGAGATTTGAAGCTGAAAAGGAAGTTCAAACAAACATAATTTCTAAACCTAGGTGGTATCAGTTCTTTCTATTTTACCTCAGTGCCTGACCTCAAACAGGGAATGTTTGTGGGAGAAGTGGATGAAGGGAATTCTAGTTGGATGTAAAGGATGTTGTGGGTTTTMTTTTTGTTWGTTGTTTAAATCATGAGGAGAGCTCAGGCACTACAAAACAGAAACCCAAACAGACTGTGGASTGTTTGGAAGTTAGTGAAGTCTTGGCTGGACAGAACTTCAGCAACCCTCTATAACGGGGCCTGCTTGAAGCAGGACTTTGGACTGGAGAACTCCAGAGATCATCTCCAGCCTCATGATGGGTCTGTCTCTTGCCTTGCACCACCCACTTCCCTCTTCAGTGGCTTTCCTTTTGTCAGCAATTAACTCTGTAGAAACTGGCTGGAAAAGTGGGTTTACCTAAACAATATAAAAAGCAGAGACACCCTTTTTCTCTTAATTTAGACTAAATATTAGTGAATAACTTGCCTAAAYTTGTGAATTGAGGTGGCAGAGCTTTCACCTGGGCTTACGTGCTATTCTCTACAAAATATTTTTGTGATTTGTCTTCCTCCTAAAGAGAAGGAAGAAGTTGCCTGGCTGTGCTGCCTTCTCAAATGTTAGGTACTGCAGTCTTTACCCCAGAAGAACAAAACTGAGTAGTGCTGTTCTCCATTTGCAGGTGTTTGACCTGAAGGGCTCCCTCCGGAATAGAAATGTTAAAACAGACACAGGCAAGGAGACATGTGATGTAGTGCTGCTGGATGAAAACCTGCTGAAGATGGTTCGGGACAATCCCCTGTACATCCGTTCCCACTGCAAAGCTGTGCTGAAAGCCTCCATCCACAGTGACTCGCAGTTCCTCTCCAGCCACCTCATCATCGACTATTCCCTGCTGGTGGGCCGTGATGATACCAACAATGAGCTGGTTGTTGGCATCATTGGTATGTTGTCTTTTGCATTTTCTTCTCTGATGATGAAATGGTTTTCTTCTGGTTTTGGGTGTTCATCGTACTCTTAGAAGTGCCCCCACCAGAGAGATATGTGTCAGGAAATCTTGTCTTCTCCCTGGTGGAATACCACCCTCACCTCTTAAAGGTATTCAAAGTGGAGGCAGGAAGTCTTCTCTCCAGGTCTTGTATAGGCTCAGATTAGCATTTGCAYTGCTATGAGTATATGCAGGAGGCCTCAGAGGTAGTTAAACCTACACTTTGACTCYAGTTGAAGCAGGGGAAGTTATTTGTATGCTTTTATGTGTTTAATCTGTAAACTTTAGTTWAGTCATGTTTATGTGGTCTTTTAAATCTTGTGTGGAGGGGCTCTAAGGAGAAGCAGTATTGATAGGATTGGAAGAAAGAAATTAAACATCATGGGATCTCATACAATCACACAGTCTGACCATGAAAAAAACTGATCTTACCGCAGCTTTAGCTTTGCAGGCCAAAATGTTCATGTGCTTGTATTGACTGAGCAAGCTTTCTCTGGAAGGGGCATGGAAACAATTCCCAACTTGTCTTCTTGCTGCCCCCTCTTCCAATCAGGGTCTCTGTTTCCAGTCCTCCCTGTCATGAAGTGGCAATCACTTCTCTTTTGTTATCAAACCTGTAGGTGGCTGCAGTGATGAGAAATACKGGTTTACATGGAGAGGTGTCCAAGCCTCAGTGCTTCTAGTGGGGTTTCTGGGATGAGGGTGAGCCAAGTGACCCTTGTAAATGAGTCCTTGGTACTCCAACATGGGTAAGGACAGATGTGCTTGGGCAGCCTGTTCTTGTAGAGACAGGAAGAGTTGATTGTCATCTTGCTGGGCTTTTGAGATACTGTATTCACCCCACCCAAATGTAAACAATACTTCAGAAAGTGAGGCAACTGGTAGGGAAAACACTGAAACTCTGACTACAAAAGAGAAYTGCTTTCCTGCCCTCTTTGGGGGGAAATAGATATATTTAAAAACAGTGTTACTTGGATTAAAACAAATCAAACGTAATTGTGTGTGATTTTTTTTTTAAATTGTAACAGACTATATTCGTACTTTTACCTGGGACAAAAAGCTTGAAATGGTGGTGAAATCAACTGGCATCTTGGGAGGACAAGGTAAGTCCAGRCTGAAAGCAAAGATTTTGATCATGTTTCCTTGTTATATGGAAGCTTTCCATGATGCTGCCCCCATGGTGGGGTAGTCACAACTTCCCCACCACGCAAATGTGTGACAGATGAAGTTGTCCAGAACAGAGGAAGGARTCACAGAATACCAGATTGGAAGGGACCTCAAGGATTATCTGGTACAACCTTTCTTGACAAAAGCACAGTCTAGACAAGATGGCTCAGCACCCTGTGCAGCTGAATCTTAAAAAACTGTGCAGTGTTGGGGAATCCATCACTTCACTGGTGAGACTGTTCCAATGGTTGATTGTTCTCATTGTGAAAAGTGTTGTATCGAACTCTTTTTGTGTCTAACTGGAATCTGCCCAGGAGTAACACATATCCCTTAGTCCTCATCTTTTCCATGTGGCTCCTTGTAAAATGAGTCTCCATCTTCTTTTTAGCCACCCTATAAATACTGGAACATGGTGATAAGGTCTCCTCTAAGCAGCCATTTTCCAAGGCTGAACAAACCAGTTCTCGCAGCATTTCCCCATGTGGCAGGCTTCCTGGTCCTTGGATCATCTCTGTGGTCCTTCTATGCACCCTCTTCAGCCTGGCCACATCTTTTTTTTTTTTTTTTTTCCCTTTTTTCCTCTTTTTAAATTTTTTATCCTTTAATATAGCAGGGACCAAAACTGAGTCCAGTATTCCAGGAATGGCCTGGAAGTAGCACCTTCCAGATGAGATAATGCTATGATGCTGAGTGAGATAATGACTTCTGTCTCTCTGCTGGTGATGTCCTTGTTGGTGCAGCCCAGTGTCCTTCCTGCTGGCTTTCTTTGCTGCAGCAGCAGCAGCAGCACAATTCACTCACACTGAGCTGCTTGTCCMKCAGGATCCTCAGGTCCCTTTCACAGAGCTGCTCCCCAGGGAGATCCCAGCCTGTGCTGTGCTCCTCCTGCATTATGCTTTCCCAGGTGCAAAACCTTATGCTTGTTTGTTGTTGAACTTAATAAGGTTCTGTCTTGTTGCCTTCAAGTTTATGCTGTCTGCTGGTGCAATCTCATGTGATATCTGTGTGTACTGCAGCACCTYYAGCCCTTTGCTAACTGCTCTTGACYCTTTCACATTAGGTAAGATGCCCACYGTGGTCTCTCCAGAACTGTACCGGACCAGGTTTTGTGAAGCCATGGACAAGTATTTCCTGATGGTGCCAGACCACTGGACAGGACTGGGCCTGAATTGCTGAGCTAAAGCCCATATTGGGAAAGCACAAGAGGACAATGACAATTATAGGCCACTCTCTTCCAGCAGTSTGTCCAGCAGCAAGCAAGAGACTGGCAGTTCCATGTCTACACTGACCATGTGCACCGTGTTGTAGAGTGGGAAATCTGCTTGCACTTTAATCCCCTCTTGGAGGACAATAAGCAAACCTGMCTCAGTAAGGATCTAAACTGTAAGGTACCACTGAACAGCACTGATAAGTGGACATCCTTCMTTTCAGCTGGGAAGGTGATGCTGTCTCCTGTAAGTACTGAACTGAGATTCTATCCAGATCCTGATGGTGAAGAAGTACATGATTTCTGGAAGTCTTGCACTGCCAAAATGGTGTTGAATATGCACAGCTCATGTTTCCRTAGTGGATACTAGGTACTGAAAATGTGAAATAAACCCCCCAAATGTGGATGGGGGAGAGAAGAATGAAGTTAATTCATGAGTTCTGCTATTGTTGCAGTGGTCTGTAGTTGACCTATTTAGGATCCATTAATAACTTGTGCTGTTTATGCTCCATAGTTTTAATTCTTACTGGGTTCTATAAACAGTATTTTTTTTATGGCAGCTCCTCATCTATAATGCCCTATGACTCCATCTTTTAAGTTATGTTACTGAAGTACAGCTCTGGTTTATCTGTCATAGTTGTATTTTTGCTGAATCCCATAAACATGGGTTGCCAGTCATCAGTATACTGGAAAACTCAAAACATATCCCTTCACTCTTAAACAGTACTYTGATCTGAATGTTGCTCAAATTCCTGGAAAGAGGTAACTAACATACCCTTWAATTTAACAAGACTTGATTAATTACAGTTATGAAGCAGATGAACCCTTTCCTTAGTGAAGGCAGTAAGTTGCTAGACAAAGTGAAGCATACTGCTTTAGTGACAACTTTCWCCTTAATAACCATCATTCCTGGCAGATCACTTCAAATCCATTTCAATTTCCCTTTACTTTCAAGCAATGCAATTACCTCATGGTGAAAGTTTGCCAGGAGAATGTTTTTCTTGCRTTCATGACATGATTTTTTTGGTCACAGAGATGAATGTAGTTGTTTGCCGYTAAAAGGAAAACCTGAACTAACAGGTATCTTGTATGATGGATAAGATGTGCAGAGATCTGGGAGTCTCTCTATAATATTACAGTAAGCACTTCTTTCCATTTTTTWAAATTTTTACTAATTTTTGTAGGTCATGAGTTTACTTTTTASTTTCATTATAATACAGGCCAGTAAATAAGAGGAGTTTTAATGAGTTTGAAAGGCAAGAATACTGTCCTTTGACTTCCAGTCTCTGATGGAAGRACATCAAATGAACATGGAACCTGGGACAGGACAGCTCTTAGTCATCACTTGCTCATTCTAACCAGTTGCCTGATAATGCCCTCATCACTGTAACCATGGATGGAAATGTGCATTTTGTTCACTTCTCCTGTRTTCAGTATTTTTTTCTGCAGCAGATGGTGGTGGCTGTTCAGGAGTGACCAGCACTGGGCAGCACTGAGAAAGGAAAAGGCCAGCAGTCAGAACTGAGCTGTTTGCTCCAAAACCAAGCAGTGCAGCGCTTGCCTGTGCTGCCAGGAGGCAACAGTCATTTGTGTTGGAAGGAACCTTCCCCACCCTATTGCAGCACTGTACTAGAGGATGAGCTGAGATGCTGGCCTTGAAGCAGCAGGAAAGAAAGTGTACAAGCAGCAGAAAAGAAGGGGTACTGATTTCCTCAGTACAATGTGGTAGTTGTTTCTGGGGSTGCAGTGCTGAAGGCTGCAGTAGTGTGTGCTGTGGAGAGATGACACAGTACTCCTTGCTTCCTCTGCCCAGAATCCCTTCAGTCCATCAGAACACCAGGTACAGCTGATCACCTCTGGGATCCATCTTGCCTCATTTGTTGAAATATTCTCCCAAGATGCCTGGCTCTGTGTGTGGCCTTGTCTAATGAGGTCAGCCAGTCCCTCAGCTCAGTGCTACTGCCACTTCTGTGGCCTCTGCCTACTGTCTTGGTTCATGGATGTGGAAGAGCCTGCCATGCAGCCTATGTTCCAGTCTCAGCTGAAGTTTACATGGGTTCTCCTCCTTCCCTTCTTAAAGTTTACAGGGGAAAMCTTGACTGTCCTGGCCAGCTAAGGCAGCCCAAGAACAACTAATTATGCTGCCTTCTACCTTTGTCAGTATGTGGATTGGTGGATGGAGCAKGAGTGAGGGCATGTGTGTCACAGCACCTGCTCCAGGCTGATATGGTGTGCTAGCCTGGTCTGTCCCCAGTAACCCTTATCCTTATTCTGGCATGTGTGGCTGCTCTGTGCTGCCTGTCTGCCACAGTCCCAAGCAGATGGCTGTAAGCAGCTTGATCCTCTGACMGTTGCTAACTCCTCTGAACGTGACAGCACGAGGCCCTCAGCACTGCAGAAGGGAGASAATCTTCCACTGCTCTGCAGCCTATGAACAGAGCCAGAGACATGTGAATTGTGATCTTCTTGGGCTGAAATTACAGCTCTTGGAGAGATTTGCAGGAATGACCTTGAGCTGGCATCAACAGTTAATTTTGGCCAGGATGTGGCTGATAAACAAGTCCTGACTAGACTGGAGTAAAGAMTAAACTGCTGGYCATGAGTATCACAGTAGCTGCAGTRTCAGCTGGAGTTGGGTCATCTTGGGTGTCCTGTGATATAAAGCTGTAAGCATTTCTAGTYCAAATCCCAGCAGCTAAATGGGTCTCCTAAAATGTTCAATTTTCAGTATAATAGTCCTGACATTTCAATTACTACCAACTTTAATTTTCTCAGAAGGGGAGCACTACTTTGTGCAGAACAAATCTTTGAGAGCTGCTTGGGAGGCTGTGTTTGGTCTGTGTCCCTGTAGAATTCCTAAGGCTGAACCCTTTGGTCAGAGCATATTTCTTTCTTTGTAACACAGGTTTAGCCTTTGTGTAAGTAAATCCCAGTTGCAAACATGAAGACTGAATTTTTTTCAGAGCTACACTGGCTCTTCTGTTGTTTTGACCTGAGGCGTTGAGACAAATGTCTGAATCTTGTCCAAGTCAGAAGCAATGACTTTGAGTCATCATGTGGAGAGCAGAATGCCTTTAGTGGCCCAGGGATGCATTCTGTCCCCAAAAACCATGAGGGACTCTTGCTGGTAGAGCAGTTCTGCTGGGCTCAGGGGAGTTACCTGTGAAGTCTCCACTGTGAGAATGACCAAAACCAAATGAATTGCTCCCTCACTGGCCAGACTAGTCATTGTTCAAAGCACTTAATGTACTATAATGTATGCATTTCTATTCTAACTTGGTTCAGCTGTATTTTATAAAGTTGATGTACTAAACTATTTGAGAATAATCGCCTTGACTACATGGAGAATCAAAATGTAATGTATATAAATACTACAAATAAAGTGACTAAAATAAACTAGAGTCTGTTCTATGTGTGRAGCAGTGAGGTCTCACTGCACCCCATTGTCTTGATCAGAGGCAAGGCCACTGATGTGTGTGCAGATTGCTGTGCTGCAGTGCCAGCTTTGTGTGCAGTGTAACGTGTCTGTCTTGTCCCTGTTCCTCACAGCTCTGATGGAGCAGCACCTCTGGGCAGCCCCCCAGGGCAGCAGAATGTGCAAATTAACCTTTTACAGAGTTCTGTCTTCTCTGCAGCTGCTTTTCACCACAGTGYAGTGTGAGACAGGCATCCAGTTTTATCCAGCACGTGTGGTGTGCCTTTGCCCAGTTCTGCCACCATGTACAACACATTCCAGGTATTTCCATAGTTTTAAGTAAACCAGATAAAGGAGAAAACTGTTTTCTGGAAACAGGTCAGGTATATGAATTTTTAGTTGATATGTCATTAATTCTGACTGAAGTGTTAATGTGTGTGTTAAGTTAGAAAAAGAGTAAGGTAACTTTATGTGATGCCTTAGCAGCCTATAACATGCAAAAATTATATGTTCTTTAATTTGAGCTGCTTTATGGAAAAAAAAATTCTGCTTTTTATCTATTAAGCCCTAAAAAGCAGAACATCTTCAGAGTGTATTTGCTATGCCAGCTCAGTTGTACAGTAAGAATTCACCAGAATTAACATGTTTTTACAACAACCCAACACATACTTCATTCAGCTCTTAAATGTTTTCTTGAAACTCTGACATTTAAGTAAAGTAGTCATTTTCTTACAGGAAGTGTTGGCTTCTGCAGAATAGACACCAAATTTTAAGCAATGTGGCTCTTGTGGTCTTAGTCTAGAAATAGTCTGCAGAATACAGCTGTCATACACATTAATTTGGGAAACAKTCTTCTTTTTTGCTCAGCTAACTAATTAATATCTGTTGGCAGTACAAGGATTCTGTTCAGTATTGGGGAAGTACCTAATATCATGTGGATGATTTACCTTCAGCTGTTTATTATCAAAATTGTGGTGGTTTTACATGTATRGGGATATAAAATTAGTATTGAATTCTAGCACAGAGAGAAGACCAAGGCTGAAAATATCCAGGATTGGAATGTCACTGTTTTCAGATACCAAGTTTCAGTAGATGGARTAAGTTCTTGTGCATTCCTGTTGAAAACTTTAAATAAATAATAGAACACTTTAAGTCTTTTTATAAACTGATAAAATATATTGAACATCCACAACTAATTAAATGTGAARTATGCCCATGAATGGAAAAAGATCAAACTTGCCAGGTTTGGTCAAAACATGATTTTTCCAACTGCAGACCATATAAACCCAAGTTGCCTGAAACTTTTGCTATATCCTATTTCTATGCTTTTTAGCAGCAGTAGAAGCTAAATGAGCCAAATGTCTTTTGAGAAATTGGTTGTTTTAGGATAAGCATGATAGCTTATCAGTTCAGTCACACTGAACTGCCACTGATGTTCTTGTTTTAATTTAAACACGATAGGATTCCAAAGTTAAAAGCCATTAGAATTCCAATGACAAACAACAGAGCATGAGGCTGGATGCAAAGAGAGTATCTTGATACAGAATTATATCTTCAAAATTAACTTTATTGATATTTAAACTAAATCCTCTTCCCCACAGCCTAAATAWGTTTCAGAATTTTTCCTAGACCTCGTTCTCCAAGAAGATCATAAAAGGTGGGAATTGCAGTTACAGTGATATGCAAAAACTGACCAAAACAGYTTGTTTTAAAATTTTAATTTTTGACTGTGAATGAGTTTGAAGTTAAATTTGGATGTAGGAAAGTTTAGTTTATTAAAAAAAATAGATGCAATAATCTCTTTGTTCTTAGAGTATGCTGCAAAAATGACAAATCAATAGAGGCAACCCTGAAAATAGGGGAAATAACAGTTGAATGTCTCAGTTTGTTGTGTCTCTTCATTTCTTGCTGCCTTCAGTATTTAATAAGTTACTTGTCAATAACAATGTATTTACAAACTTGTAATACTCATCATATACTGACCACTCATGCTAGGTCTAAATACATAGAGAGCAGGGAGGAAATTCCATCTGTCAGGTGCTGGGGAGCATTTCATTGAAATCATGTAACAGTTGTTTGCAGACATTTTGTTGTCTTCTGTAATTTTTCTTGTCTATGGAGAAACTCTGAAAAATATTACTCTTTAGAATAGGAATTCTAGTAAGAAGTATGAGGAGACATTGCAATGTACAGTGCTCATTATTAAATTAAAGAAGGCACTTGCTCTCCTGCTTGCCTGAAGATGATATAAAAACAAACAAAACCCACCTAGAAACATGTCTGCAGGGAAAGGGGAAGTAGTAATGCCAAAAGAGGTTAAATATGTCCACAGAATACATTCATATTTAAAAAGACAATGATAAAAGTGATGATCTAATGAGTAACCAGATGCTCCTTTTGCATAATTTAAACTTTGAAAGTCAACACCACATTTGAATTACTTTATTTTTTTCTTTCTTCCTTAAAAAAAGAATAAACACAATCCCAAAACCAAACCAAGCAACTAAAGAAGCTCTTCAAAGTTCTGTTCATCCAGGCAGCATCACCACTGCCACAAGAGTAATTCACTCAAGGGCAAGAGCAATTTAGTTCATTAAACACATCCTACTACCAGTTCTTGATTGTATTTCTTAACCATCGACTAGACAATAATGCAACCCCAAAGCAGAATAATCATCAGGTCCAGCTGCTTGTCTTTCAAATAGACAATCTGTCATTGTTCTGCATTGCAGAGTGGTTTGAGTGCATATTCAGCCACAGGCTGAGTGCCACATTCAAAAAGCATTTGAGAAGAGACAGAAAAAAATATAAGGAACTAGTAAATGGGTAGGCAGARTGGTAGAGTCCTCATTTCTGGTCAACTCCAGTGTTTGGCCAGGAAGAAGGTAGCTGGTACATCAGAAGAGGGACATGCAGAAACATTGCCTCCACCAAAACCAAAGTGTTTTCATCTCCCCACAGTTTAACAGAACTCATAGTCATGTATGCCTGTGAACTCAAACTTGTTTTTRTGTGTCTTGTCCTGTCATCAATGGAACTATCCTTATATTTTCCTTGTGGTGTCTTCTATCTTCACAGCTTCAGAATATTTTGAATTGTATCTACCTTCAGTACCAGTTAGAGTTCATCCTAGTGACAAGAAAATAAACAATGGAATTTCTCTGGAAGTACAAACAAAAATATTTTTTCACATGATTTTAAAGCTTTCTATAGCACTAATTTTTCAATTGGACAAACATTTCTTAGGTAGCATTCAGGGTAGTTAGTARCTGTGTGTTAGCATCTTCTTAAGTTTACCCAATCTTGCCTCTGTAATTTGCATTTAATGCTACAGATAAAGAACAATTACTAACATAATTTTAAAGAGTTATTATTTGTAAAAGGCTCCACAGTAAGTGTTCTTACCTTATTTCTAGATTTTTTTCTTTTTCCTTTGCTTTCCATTGCTTCTAATTTTTCATTCAAAAGGTCAGCTATACCTTTTGCATCTCTGCTGTCTATATATTCCCCAAGAACACTTTTCTTAAAAAGAAAATAAAACCAGAGCATGGGTAATATGTTACACAATTGTCAGACAAAATTCAAGAGGAAAGCAGGGCAGAATACAATGGCCCTGGCAGCTTGATCTATTATTCATGGCTAGATTTTTGTCTCTGTTTAAACAATGCWAATTGCATTGCTCTAAGAATCACTCTTAGCTGCTACTTTTCAGAACTACACTAATTTTGTCCTGATCATTAAAAGAAACCTGAAATAGTTGCAATTTGCTCACATTTATTGAGGTAAGTATTTAACCTAGGCAGCTATTACAGTGTCTGCCACTTTGTAATCTRTGTGAAATCTGTCACTGTGGGTGGCTGCTTTGAAGACCTTGAAAGCCTTTACTCTTTACCACAGAAATTCTCATTGAATTTTGTGGGATTATGTGATGAAAGATTTCTAGAACTTCCTATTAAAAATTCAAGTTAAAAAAAAAAACAACCAAAAGTGAAGCCAATTTTCTATCAAAAACCATTGAATACTTTCTCTTCAGTGTTAATACATTTAAAAAGGTCACGATAGTATTTCTGAAATTTATTAGTATTACAAAAATAAAGACAATTCCCTATAACTATCTGAATACTTTGTATTTTTAATTTATACTATTGCTCTCTTAGTAGGAAATGTTGATCTGAAAGAGTCCCACTGATAATTGAAATAGTTTGAAAAGGTCTGTTTTTGAGACAACACAACCATATATTTTTCATTAATTATGTATCTCAAAATACATTATGTAAGTCAAAATTGGTCTTTCAATATAATAGCAGCATTTGATTCTATTTCTCATTAGCCAAAATGAAGTTGCCCATATTTCATGTAGAGAGAGACTGTCTACTTTTGGGTGGTTGGTGATGGAATTAGTAAAGGTTTAAAAACATTTTGTCACACAAGGCTTTGCAAATTAAACCCTAGTTCTGGTTAAGTCTGCATTTTAATTATTATTAGAATTCTGTTTCTATTTAGTTCTATTAATTTGTAATTTATTATTATTGTATCACTGTCCTACTATATTTTAAGTATTACTGAAACTGATTATTTGGAGATACAGTAATATATAAGTAATTCCCTTTACAATGTTATAGAAGTATTCTGTTTTGTTTTAAGGTGAAGTGAAATACATTTACTAACAGTATCTGCTCACCAGTAACACCTTACCTTTGCTCCTTGGTAGGGGTAAAACTTGACAGTAGGATAGGCTCTGATATCAGCAGTCTGGCAGGTCTGCCCATAAGCCTGACAGTCTACTTTTCCAGCTTTTACTTTTCCTTTAACAGCCTGAAAAGAAATGTTTATTAGAAACAAACTACAAGTTTCCATGGGTGAGTATAARCAAATAAGTGGAATAAGCCAGCAGTGCAGCTTAAAGTAAAAATGTGTTGCTCAAATCTTTGAAATATTTGAGTAATTGCTTGCTTCCCAGACTGTCAGCCTTTTGTGAGGTGTCTCTGTGTGTGTGCAGAGAGCACYTGGACTTGAATTCAGGGCACAGCACAAAAGCACACCATGGCTCCAAAGGCCACTTCACCAAAGGTGAAATCTGTCTCAAAAGAGGGTGTGTCTGTCTGAGCAAGAGACAACACCCACAGTCTACTGGGACCTAGAAGTGTTCATCATTCCATGAGTAGGAAGGATTGTGCTTTTTGGATGACTGCTAAGAAATTAAGTAAGATTTTAACCATTACAATTACATCATGCTGCCAGTACATTTAAAAACATACCCTTGCAAGCATCTCAAATTCAGGAGCAAAATTTTGGCAAGGTCCACACCAAGGAGCATAAAAATCAATGACCCAGTGATCTTTCCCATTCAGAACTTTTTCTGTGAAACTCTGAGGGGTGAGGTCTACAGACACCTGTGGTAAATATCTGTGTAAAGGAAGAGTAACAGTTGTAATACAGTCAAAATTCTRAACAATATCCAAGTTCTACTTAAGAAAACCTTATAAAACTAAGAAATTTAAGGAAATCCCTGTTTCACACTTTGTACTATAGGAGARTAACTCCTTAAATGTGGTWAACAAAATAATGCAGTCTTCAGGAGATGGGTGAACAGCAAGGATTTTAAAATTTTAAAAGCAATAAGTTAGAAGATATAGAAACTTGAAAATCTTAAATTAAACAATACATATACCCAAGGGTTTCCAGATCTTGATTCATATAGTATTTAATTATTTATTCATCCTAGCAAGCAACTAGATAAGCAGCTCTTGAGCAAAGTTTAATGCAGTAACTTACCCCAAAGCCCAGCCTCTGAGTGAATAGGCATCTCTGTGCCATCCATTGTAGCTACTATAAAACATTACAGAGAAAACAAAAAGCCAGTTGCACAGTAGTTTCAATTATTTTGGAAAAAAAACATTACAAACAACCCACTCTAAAGAGTGGAGATAATGAAATAAAGAATGTAAATGCATATGTCTTAGGATGTATTTCTACTCTGCTCTCTAATCTGAATAGATGCAAAGTCTCATAAATACAATTAAAACATACAAAATTAAGAACTAGAAGACCAAGACAAGAAAGGGGAGAAATAAAAATTAAGATTCCTGTGTAATTTCAAGTTACTGAAATGAAATGGCAAAATAAAATCACCAGTTTGAAGTAACTAAGCCAATGTTATCCAGTATAGTAATATTCTAACAGCCTATTTTAACAGCTGTGATAAGCCTCTTCTACACAACACAAGAGGTGTATTTGTCATGTGTCACATCATGGAATGTTTCCAAACTGAAGCAATGKACTTACAAATATTGATGAGCTGTATTTGATTTTTGAGGAAAGAGTCTGATTTCAGGATAGCCTCGAACACTTTCTTGGTGACAGAAAGAATAATATTTTTGACAGTCCACACTGCCTACACTGATTAATCCATTCAACATCTGCAAAAGAAAGCAGAAAACCTACCATCAAAAATTCAGTAATACTTCAGAATTTAAGTCTTAATAACTTAGTTGGGGGAAAAAATCCCAACAAAACAGACCAAGATGCTCAGAAGTTTYTTCAGCTGACAATTCTCTTAAGAAAGCAGTTGTGCCATCTCARCAATTTCCCAGAAGAGGGACAAAAGCAGGAAAGTGTTTGAATGTCATTTACCCTGGCCATTTTCTTCCATTCTGGCATTAAAGCCTGACAAGGTCCACACCATGGAGCATAGAAGTCCACCATCCAGATCTCCTCTCGTTTTCTTCTCTGAACTAATTCAGCAAATGTCTCTGGTGTTAGGGAGACCACTGATGGATTCCTGAGRTCCTAAAGAAAGACAGCTTATGGACTTAATTTACTGTTGCACAACGTGTCCCCTATCTAGGGCCATCATCTACAAACAGACTGCACCAAATTCCAAGAACATTCTGTGACATTTGCTTGCTGCCTTGGTAGGGAAGACTCCACATCACTAAAAGGCATGGAAGCACCAAAAGACATTCTTCCAACCCCAAAATTATATGCCTGATTTGTTGGGAAACAACTATCAAAAAAGTACACTCAGGCTCCAAAGGGGAGGTTTTCTGCCTTTTCTCAATAAAACAAGGAAAAAATCAGAAATCCTGGATTTCCAGAAACAGGTCTTATGAAATTTAGCCATGCTGGAATGCAGAAGAATACATATAGTGCACTATGGGCCTCTGAATACCAACTGAAAGAATAATCTCCACCTGTTTCTTCATGTGTGTTCTTGAGGCTGCCTTTTCTGAGCTACCTGGAGACAACTGTCTCTTCAAAAAGTGAAAAATAGCCTRTGGATATAGCAGTGAACCTGAATGCTGGAGCCAAGTTGGGTACCAGAACTCTAGCATCAACAGTGACCAATAGCAGTAATTTGCAGTTCTGTGAGTTAACAAAGTTCAAGGACAGCTGAGAAACGTGGATAGCAGCAATCTTATTGACAAAAATGTGAAATATGAAAGTGAACACACTCCTATATCAAGGTGTGTATGTGAAGCATTTCCACCTTAAAAGTAGGAAGTTAAGTAATATTAATCCCTTTATCCTCTGCGTAAGACAGAAATCATTATTACTGCTTTGCAGACTGGAAGGGATCATTATTTGCTAATGATCTCAAAGAAATTATGTGACAACTAATTAATCCATTAGTTGTCAAGACTCTGACTGACAGTTCCTGGATCACTTTTCTTRCCCAAAGTTTTTTCACCTTTTATTTTCCTTGTCTAATTAAAAAAAAATTTAAAATCTTAGAATCTTCCAACTAAAGAACACRTTTGTGTATGAACTGCATAGAACAAGAGTACAAGAAATATTACCATTTACATACCTCTATAAACTCCAAGATCTGCTCAGCAGAGTGATGTCCTTCATACTCATGAACATCAGACTGATTGAACACAACTGTTGTTGGGTAAGCTCGAATGTTATGCTGATAAAACAGACAATAACAAATTGCACAGAATGATTAAGGCTCTTGCCTCTAACTGCCATTGATARTGGTGACTCATCTGTTCAGTTTGTACAGTACAAGTGATCAGACTTCCATGCAGGTGAGAMTCTGACACCATAACAAATCAGTACAGAGAAGATGCTGGTTGTATTCAGAGATGGCATAGTGTGTTCTCAATTTAAAAACCAGCCAGTAATTCTTTTGCCATGCTCCACAAATACAGGAATTAATCCATGGGCCTCCTAAGTCTTAGCTTTAAAACTATTCCCAGTCCTCAGATGGAATGTTTGTACATTCACCCATTGTATGAATAACTATTGTTTACCATTGAACACAGTCAGTTTCCCTCATGTGAATTCCTCAGTGGGTGAAYACATCTAAATAAAACTTGGAAAAGTTCGTCCTTTTTTGCTCCTTTTCCAWGCATTTTTAGACATTAACCTCAGCCCCTAGACATATTGAATTCTCACACTTCTCAAGTCTTCCAGTAACACTATATTAAATTAGAATAAAATCTGACCTATATTCTGCATTAACACATTATCTGTAGTGATTTTATAGCTTGCTTCTTTGAAAAAAATTATGTGCAATTTACTGCCCTTTGGGAAAGTAACATCAAAGGACAAGCATTGTCTGCCYATACCCCCCTACCCCCAATTCAAAGAAAGTAGTATTGTTTGAAAGGATTATATTTGTATTCCTTCATTTTTAGTTCCTGCAGCTTACCATGTTGCAAAGGCCTTCATGGACAGTACAGTCTARTGTTCCAAATTTAAGCTGACCATAAAGATGTTTAGATGCTTTTCTCAGCTCTGGTAACAAAGCTCGACAAGGAGGACACCACTAGAAGACAAAATGCAAGTCAGTGCAATTGCTTTTTCCACAGGTAGCTCTCAGGAGAATATTCCAGATCAATAATGTGCTGCTTTGACAACAGAGTCTGCTAAATACAAAACCCAGTTAGCAACTAGAGCTGCCAGGGAATGGGGAATTAGAACACCCTCTCRTGATGCTGAAGGTCATTYTCAAGATACTCTTTAATGCCTTGTTACAGAACAGATTTTAGAAGAAGGAAAATGTAGATCATAAATATTTACCGGTGCAAAGAAATCCACAAGCCATGGTTCCTTATCCTTGTCAGGGAAGTTCTGAGGCCCCAGTGTGATGACATGGGAGTTCACACTTTCTTTGGCAAATGCAACAATGTCATATAAGATCTTCTTTCCTTCAAAGAACAATGTAGAAAGGAAATTTAATTTTTACCTGTGAGAGGTGTAATTAAAAAATTCTTTGAAAGCAATAGAAGTCTTTCAGATCCCTTGTCTAATCTTTAACACTTAGCAGGGACTGATTGCTTTTCCTTACCAACACAATGTTAAACTGTCCAAACCTACACGGACAGGACATACTGTAGCTGACAGTTGATATGTGGYTAAATATTAAACTGGACAGTTACCCAGTATTAGCCAAATAAATGCTTTATCCAAGACAAAACCTGTTTTTGTCAGACAAAATGACAGAACTTTTTGTGACAGGATTACCGGTCATTTTACCATCTTACTTGTGTTGGAATTCAAAAGTACAATTCTAGACACACTTGACTTGGCAAAGAGTAAAACTAAAAACTTCAAGCAAAATAAATTATATTGATAAATCACAACTATTTAGGTGTAACTGAAATTCCTCCTCACACTGCTCCAATGGGCAAAGATCCAGTCTCTTCATACCCTTTCTATACATATTTGTCAGCAGAAATAAGAGTTTGTCTGAGAATAAGAACTTCAGATTAATCAATTCTGAAGTCACTGCACAATGAGTTCTCAAGATTTATTACTGTTCTTAGATTATAAACTGTTGAAGCCCTTCAACATAGCATATAAAWAGCCTGATTATTTTGAGGATTATTTTCTCCTAAAGGCTGGAGTGAGATGGCTATTGCTAAATGTTCCACACACCATCTATTTTCCAAATAATAAACAAAGCCATTTAAAAAACCCCCTGTATGCACTGTAGTGCAATGTACTTCCCTTCCACTGTAATCCACACCATTATAAAAATGCTGCATGGATGTGACCTCTTCTTGCCTTCTCTGCAATGATGTATTACAYGAAGTATATAAGGCTTTTCCTTATATACCAATCATTAGATATATGGGATCATGTCTCTCCCTTGATAAGCCTAATTCTTTTCYAAACAGTGAGAAACTTTTCACTTTTCCTGTTTATAACAGTACTGAGGTTCTGACTTAATCCTAGCAGRCTGTTTCTAATACCTCAGAGGCTGAAAAACAAGAACTTCATCTTGCATAACTGCCTTGTGCCACACTCTGGATGAGGCTACACCTGTTCCTGCAAGCYACACTTTGGCTTCAGGCTCCCTTCTTCTTCAACCAGCATTTTTGAATCCTTYCAGCAGTGAGTAGTAGCATAGTTCCAGCCTTTTCTGAAAGGAAACTGCCATGTTGGAAATGAAAGTAAGTGGAAAAAGTCTCAGTATCTTGGACAGAAGCTAACAAAGCACRGAATTGGTTTTAGTGCAGTGATACATGAAACTAAATCCAAGTTTGTCAAAGTGGCTGCACTGTGTAAGCAGCTGTTAATCCTCTCTGAAGAGTGTGTTTTACAGCATCCTTTGGTTATCCTATCCAAAGCTGAAGCTGTCCTGATCAGCTTCAGAGATTTCATTTGTATGTAATTATGTAAATGATGTTGAAACTGACTGCAAAGACAAAACACTTCCCTTGGCATCTGACGACTGCTTACCCAGAGAAACAGGAAAAAGAAAACCAAAGGCAATTATAAATGGTTTGTGTAAAGCTACATTATAGTCAGAGAAAATACAGCGAATATTAAAGCTACAAAACTGTTCTTTGGGAAAATAATTGCGGTTTGCCAAAGATTTTTTCATCTCAAAGGGATTAGGTCATGATTTAAACTTGCCAAAGTTTCCCTTACCATGATGAATTTCATAATCTCCAGTTCCTTTTCCTTTGAAGACTGCTAAACAAGGCTGATAAACATACAGTTTGTTGCAGATGGTTGGTGAGGAAAGACAGTCGAACTTCCCAACCTATATTTAACAGACAATGCCATTTTAATTAAAGCAGCCTAATTTATATCAATTAACATATTGTGAAAGGCAGTAWGAGTTAGAAAATAAAGGTAAAAATATGGAAAACTGATAGCCTTTTTTATAAACTACAGAGATCTTAAGACAAAGTGTTGTTCATGGAAAACTACTRACACAACTATTAGGCTGCTTGCTAATTTTTAATTCAATTTTTAATTTAAAATGGGGAATAGAAACTTAAATGATTCTCTTTTTCTCCCCCTCTAAATAAAACAACAAGGAAACAAGAAGAAAAACCTAAAATAAATGTGACATTAAAATTCTTCTAGTCAAAGCAACAATTAAAAAAAAATACATACTTTATAGAATAATACAATCTGTAGGTTTTTAGTGCAAGGTTTGAACTGGGTTCCTTTAAATTAAGAAAATAATCAGTGTGCTCACAGGGTTTTCTGAATAATTAAAATATAATTCCACATACATAAATTTGATGTTGGAATATTAATTTATAATTATTAACTGAATGGGWGCTGCAGCAACACTTCCAATGGCAGAACAKATTTAAAAGATAATCTCTCTCTACTTTTATATTATTTTCAAAACATACAGGAAACTTAAGTGATTGCTTTAAATAAAAAACTTCACTGCAGATCTACCATATGATAGTACATCTCTTTCAGTAGCAGAGGGGGCATGTGGTGSTAACAGCTAATAACAATGAAAACCATGACTTGTTCTTGGAACGCAAACAGCATTTAACATTAGATGTGTGACCACTCTTACCTGAATATGCTCATCYTTAAGTAAAAATTTAAGTTTCTTAAATTCCTGCACATTTGATTTGTCACCCTCSCCAAACTGGAAGAAAAGCAGCCACCGGTGATGAGCCAGACGCTCCTTTAAAGCACAGGAAAAAACAAACCAACAAAACCACACACTTTAATACCAACTACACCAACATGTAACATTCTTTTGTGTTTTATAAAGGCAAATGTCCAGGTATTCATCTCCCAAAGACCTCCATTAAACAAATTCTTTCATTCTTTTTAGTCCTTCCACTAAACTTCCTTTTACTGCATCACAATCAAGGAAGGGTAAAAAATCTGAGAACAAGCTGGTTACACTCTGAGATTGTTGTTTGTATGTGGATTTCCTGCTGTAAATTACACTGCTGTGTGCAACTACAAGTGTGCAAAGAGGTTTCCTTTTGTTTTCCCTCCAAGACATGAGTTACTTTTAAGACTCTTCATTTCAGTTCGTACATAAGTTATCATGGATTAACTTTTTCTTTTCTAAATTACCAAACAAAGCACACTTAAACCAAAATTCTCTACARTGTAGTTGATTCAAAAAATAACTAGATAACTCCAGTTGCAGAGTGAGTTGCAATGGCAATTTCTGTGATTTCTTATATTCCTATGAAATCTCCTCCCCTTTTGTTATTTTGCTGAACAACAGAAGTAAATATAGACAAACAGTGTTAAATAATTTTGGGTACAGATAAAAGAAGTACTGTTCAGTTAAATACTAAGTTGTTGTGTCAACAGATTTGAAAAACATATAAAAAATTAAGAAATAAAAATGCATTATTTGAAGAAATCTTAGCATATTTTTAAAAAATTACCTCTAATGATGCTGCAGAGATKATTTCAAAATCTGGTAGATGCTGCATTACTTCCTGATATATTTCTCTGGCATCCAAGGAGTTAAGAAACTAGRATGGAAAGTTAACTGTCTTTATTACAAGGAATTACAAACAAACATCMACCTGATTAGTACTCCAAGTGTTAGGTAATCTAATGTGATTTGTTCCCTTCAATCAAATGGAGAATGCAGTTAATAATACTTTATTTGATCAGCTTCTTTTTCATCCATGTAATTTCACAAACATCACTCTCAGAATGCTGCTTTTTAGCTCACTTGCCTACAATATTAAACTCAAGAAATCSTATTTTGTCAAGACAGGGACCAAAGAGTGTGAAATTCAAACTTCACACCAAACCCAACAATCACAGTGACAAGATTTCCAACCAGTTTTACAACCTTCCTTAACTGCACTGTAGAGATATTTAGGTTTCCTTAACTTATAAAATTTTGGAAGTAAAATGAATCAGTAACTGAGTTGCTAAGTTGAAAGGTTCAAAGTAGGTAGGTTACAATTTATTTTCCTCTTTTTAAAAACACAGGTGAAAGTAGTGACAAATAGAGGAACAAGTCGTGCTTCAAACAGAAATGTCTCCCATCAATTAGGGAAGTTAAAACTACCATACAAACGTAGGGTGTAATACTAGAATAGAACTGAGCAGTAAAACTGGTGCTGACAGACACYGTAGGAGTACTTTTATCAAACCTGTCAGGGTAGCAGTTGTGATACCTGGGCATATTATTTCTGGAATAAAAAATTAGGAGCACATCAAATATCATAGAATCATTTAGGGTGGAAAAGACCTTTAAGATCACTGAGTCCAAGCCCTAACCAGCTGCCAAGTTCACTACTCTAAATTGCATCCCCAACTGCAACATTTACACGCAACTTTTAAATACCCCAGGGGATTCTGACTCAGCCATGTCCCTCTGGGCACCTCCAATGCCTCAACAACTCTTTTGCTGAAGAAAGTTTTGCAAATATTCAATCTAAACCTCCCTTGAGGTGGCTTGAGGCMATTTCCTTTTGTCCTGTCAGTTTTTATTTGGGAGAAGATGGCCAGGCTTGCCCAGGACAGCAGTGTTAGAAGCAGCTCTCGGGCCACCACAGAGCACCTCCCAGCCCTGAGCTCCTAGAGCTGCTCAGGGAGGCTCCTGGGAGGTGGCCAGGCAGTTCCAGGCTGCTGCTCACTCTCCCAGCAAACTGGGATCACCTCCAGGATCACTGCCTRAGCAGACAGGGATATAAACTCACAGCACAGCACACCAGCTTAGAAGGAAAAAGAAAAAAGCATCTTTACACTTGTGTATCATCAGTCTGGAAATGATTCATACATTCCTTTAGCATGGTTATCACTTTTTTAGCTAAATAGATAATGAAAAACAAGTCCTACCAAAACACCTCCTTTCTCTTTGTTATTTATGGTGGCTCCAGGTGGAAAGTATGCAGTAGTACTAGATGAGACATCTAAATTATCACAAAGCTCACCCTGGGTGCCACAGTCCATCCAGCCCACATTAACAAGACCTTCCTGTAAATTAGGAAAAAAACAACACAAGTCCAAAGAAAAGTATTTTTTAATTTCAAGTGCAGAAATGCTTTTGAAAATCCCAACACAAGCAATTATATATAATACTTAGAAAATGAAAAGAAACAACTATAATTTATTATGCAATATTAATTCTTATTTTATAAAATCCTTAAAAAAATAATGTTATTTCAAAAGCTAGTCAGACGAAGTATTCAAATCTAAAAGTGATATTTTGGTTCTATTAAACTCAGTGAGAGTTTTAGTTACAATTTGATGCTTTCACTTCTGTTATTTTGTTTTAAATATAACAGGTAATGCTTGCAAAGTGAAACACTGCTTACCAACATGCCAGCTAGCTTAAGGCGGGTTTGGTAACTCAAGCAATCTGCAAAACAAAAATTACTTATTTAGGAAACATGAAACTTCACCTTACTAATGCACTAAATCTACCCAAATATCTACATAGAGTCTTGSAATGATATTTCAATGGAAATATCCATTTTCTGTGATACAAATAATAATTCACTACTATAAATATATAATAAGCTCTAGTTATCCATCTAGACTTTGAACAGTTGCCTTTGGATGAAGATTTAAAAAAAAAAATAAGATGCATCATCTCAACTGAAACAAAGTTAATAACAAAACTTAATAACAAAAGGGCTGCAACTTGAAATCAAGCTATTTAAAAATGTAAATCCAACACTGTGGTTCTCAGAACAAAGGTCTCTTCATAAGGCTGAGAAATCTTTATTTGTCAAAGGTGTAGTGCATTTACTTAGCTGGATCAGCTACCCAAGGTAACTTTCTCATATATTGTATCCAGTACTGATCCCAAGAAAGCCGGGGACAAACAGCTASGAAAAACTACTCTGACATGAAACCAGTGGTAAGAGCCAGTTACTGTGTGCAAATCTAACTCAAGAGAAATGATTCAGCTGAAGTTTAATATTGGTGCTTTAAGGAGAAGGTGCAGCCTTTCTGCTGCTCAGCTGTCACAAGAGGCTGGCAGGTACCTCAGCAGTCTCTGTCACTGGAGCTGGAAACTGAAGGGAGAAGCCTTTGCTGCCACTTCCCCTCCTGGGTTACACTCCAGTGCTGCCTTCATGACTCCCAGCAATTACAGAAGCACAACAACATAATTTTCCATTAATGTCCCTTTTGTCAAACTGCTTTTAACAGAGTGCTTAAATGACCCACAGGCCAAATACTGTGTTTGYTTTTCATACAGATGTTTTTTAGTAGCAAAAGGGATTACACCTCTATCAACAGAAGTCCTTTGTCACATTATTTGAGAAGTATTTAATATACCTACCCCCACGTTCAGCACAGAAGGTGATCAGCCAACCAATACCAGAAGCAAATGARGTTTCAATAGCATTTACAAAATTTCCTAAGAGTGAAACAATTTGCATCAGTTTGTGACTAGTTAAAYGTGACCATGAAACAAGGTTTTATATTTGTATTAGCAAATTACATTAACTATTTTTATCCTCAAAAAGAAGACTTAGCAACAGTTGACAGATTCAGCCATATGCATGGTTTCTGCCRYGTTTTATATAGTAAAAACAATTTCMACAMCACCCCCCAAGCAAAACACGTGAACATTACCTGCCCATAACTCAGTGACTGTGCTTGTAACATACTGCATGGCAAAGTTCTTTAAGCTATCTTTTGACCTGTCTCCAAAATATTTCACTGGTTGCTGTAGAAGACAAAGAGTAGTTTATAAAATTAAGGGAAAAAAAGGGCAAACAACCCCACCCCAAAACTTACTGCGTTCCTCTAGCAGTACTTAAGCCACTACAGGACAAACCCCTACTATGACCCTAACTGTTCTCTTCCTCCCCTATCAGAATGTTTGAAATTTAAACTGAATTTTAATTTTGTAACGTAATTTCTTTCCAAATACTGCAACATGTGGATAATTTAGTCTTAGAAACACCAACTCCCAATGATTGTATTTCTATTTAAATAAAAATTGCTTACATCACTGCATTTAGCATTCAACCCCTCAAAACCTAGCATTGTCAAAATGTACCCATCTATCTATTCAAGTGCACTTTGTATACCACCCCAGCACCTCGACTTAACAAGCAGCTAAAAGTGACAAACACCATGCAGATAGCATGGAGGAAATCTTGTGGAAGGAATTTCCAAGTTTCTTTAGGCATATGGTGACATTCTTTAAGAATCAAAACCACAGACTATGCTTTGTACTTGAAAAGTCCTTTACAACACACTAAKAGAAACTGTTTAAGGAGACTTGCTGCTTTGCTACAGCACCTCTGCTGACAGTATCTTCCCAATCACAAATGATATGTTGCACAGAAAAATCATTCAGAAAAAACTTAGTAAAAGTATATTGCCATTTACTTTGAGTTATATATATATAAATTATATATATTAACAAATACATTGTAAGTTAATTTGTCCAAGGTAAAGAAAAAGTTGTATTTATTAAACTGAATAACATACTAAAAAGGAAGATCTTTAGAAAACATCTCTATGACTGAACAAGTATTAAAGAAATATTTCTCCAGATTTCATTCTAAAAACACTTGAAGCCTTAGCACTCACCATTCCAGTTTTGAAAACATACAGACTGGGGTAGCTGTTAATGCCTTTAATTCTACAGAGCATTCTGTTATCCCCACAGTTCACAGCCCCAATGCGGATCACTCCATCCAGCTCCTTCGCAAATTCTCTCCACTAAAAAAAAAAAAAAAAGGCAAAAAGGAGGCTATTTTTCTATAAAGATACAATGAAAAATGAGCACATGTTTTATTTCTGGCATTTTTATTGTTGTTGTCTTTCAGCTTCAGTGTAAAAATCCACTTMACATTAAGTTTTATGCTGTTAAAAGCCCTGAATTTTCAGAGTTAATTTCCTTGGTTTACGTACCGTAGGTGCTAAATCATGGCAGTGGGAGCAGCGAGGAGAATAAAAATTCACAAACCACAGCTCTCCTGAGTTAACAGCAGCATCTAGATGGAGAGAAGAAAATGATAAGTAAATCATGCACATCTGCAATGTAGTTACATCTAGAATGTACATTTTCACTATCTTGTATTCCCCCAAAAGTCTTAAGTACTTAATGTCAGGCACAGTAACAGTAACTCAGATGAGATAAAGATTGTGTCTCACTTGCCCATACTCCTTTTGTAGGCAGGTGCACAAAAATTGYATTTCAGAAGCTATCAGCACTCTGACTTTCAGCATCTGTTCTATTAATTAAAAGTACTGTCTGCAGATTATTCTAGCTGAAAATGTGTGACAGTGTAAGTCTGGTTATAAAATACAAGTTCTAAAGGATTTTTACCCACTAGAATTTTCCATTTCTTTATATTACTTCACGTATTTCATTCCACCTGGTGATCTTTTTATGAAGAAACCATGTCTGATGTAATTAAAAAATCCAGGTTAATGTAATTACTAGAAAAGTCAAGGGAATTATAAATCATCTTTCTCATGAAAGAAAACAGCAACAAAATATACCCAAAGAGCACTTATCAGCTTGAATTACTTGGCTTTCAGCCTGTCCAATTTTCTYGTAGTGGATTTTGTAGCCTTTATTTGCCTATATTAAAAGATCCTCACAAAAAAGACAACTAAGCAATGTGTARGCCCTGCAAACAGATTAACCAAAGCAAGGCTGTGGTCTCAGGGAGAGCATCATGAGGGTCTGCTATTAGAACAGTTTACAAGAGTAATTCACCATGTAGGTCTAATCTTGCACACAGGAAACCATACTCAGTATGCAGATGAAAAATCACACAAAATCCAGTATTTTTACCTCTAGCCTCTCTTAGTTATAAACAACTTTAAATTTTAAAAGAAAAAAAACCCTGGACGATATTCTCATTGAAACTGCTATCTTTCCCACACCTTGTTCTCCTTAGCTGTGTTTTTAGTACCTGGTATCACCTGGTTTTGAACTACAAACAATTGACTGGGTTTCACAGAAAAAAAAAAAAAGGCATTAGGAAAGTTCTATCAAGTGCATTTTTATACAAGAGAAACAGCAACAATAAATTAGGAATAACAAAATTTTAATTCAAATAACTTCCTTTTACRGATCTCACAAAATAACTCTAAAACTGAATGTAAGCTGTTTATTGATATTGATCAATTTGCTAACTAGAGTTTAACMGGAAGCACTAAGGGGTATTTTTTTGTTGTTTGTTTTCTCATGTGAAGATGTTCCAACAGTGTTTGTAAAGATAGGTAAGAAAAGCCTACTAAGACACACATCAATATGTAAAAATTGTGCTTTGGGCTGTCATGTTGTCAGCCATTTATTTAAAAAACTTACCAAATTCTCCTCTATCCAATGTTATAATTTCAGGGTCATCGTCATAAATACCTATAAAGAAAACCCAACAATTGCTTTTTATTTTTCCACCTTTAAAGCAAAGAAACTATCATCTTATGCACAACAGAAGACAGTAGATTTAAGTTGAAATACTAAGCTGGCAAAGAGGTTTCACAAAAATACTATCCTTGTTTAGCACTATGGACCTTGAGTTTAACTCTTGCTAGCTCACTCACTCTCATGCTATGAAAGCCATTATCATAACATTCTTTTGATAATTTAGTTACCAACCATGGAGCAAACAGATAATTAGAACTACTGCTGTTGTGGCAAGAGCATTAGRAATAACACCTTCCAGCTGCCAGATTAAAATTCAAGCAGCCTCAGCTCTCACTGAGAGCTTTACATAACATCCAGAAGCTCACACACTTTCTCAGCCTCTGGTTACCTGAACATTTAGATCACAGAGATGTTTCCAGCCATAAGCTTTTCCACTGAAAATTGTGTGTGTGAATGCAGCGCAATGAAGAGGGCAGAGCAAAGGTAAGGAGGACAAAGCTAACCAGTCCAACCTAGAGCATCACTACAAAACACTACTTCAACTACACGAGAAAGGCAGTGCAGAGTACCARAAATACTATTAAAGAGCATTATATTATGTTACTATGGTTGTAGATCTTTTACAGTACCTAACACGGTGAGATGTCATTTCACTTGAAGTACACAAGGATCAAATGCAAATAAATGATGAGAGAAATTAATTTCTACAGGTGACAAGGTACTTATAATCTTATTTTCCACTTATATCTCATGTAATATTGCACAYATGCTCACCCATACATATAAATATATATAAAGCTGTACTTTTATACACACACACATATAAAATATAAAAATAGATGCTCYCTAAATCACTGATTAATAGACATTTAAGGATACTCCTTCTTAATCAAGCAGTGAAACTTCAGGMAGATAAAATTTCTTAAATCTGTTTATCTGAAGAAGTTTTAGGCTAATTTCCATATTTTCCTGTGATAGTTGCACCRCTGGTTTATTCAATGTCAATCTGCACAGACATTAATTTCTTTGAGATTGAGACATATYAAGTCAAACAACACCAGAAAAAAATTGTTGCCAAGGTGGAGGTTCCTTTTAGCTCGCTCTTTCATCCCAATCAAACTATGTTCCTCAGTTCCYTGTTTTAGTTTACTCCTGTTACAGCAGCTCTGAGAATCATTTATTGCAGCCTTTCCCTACAACTACCTAGAATTTGTTGAGACAAACATTAACTAACTTGTCTCAAGATCATTTTAGGTATGATTCTGTTATTTTTTTCAGTTTGTCTCTCTACGATATCTAATTGCATAACTGCATATCAAATAGACTTGACAGTGCAAAAATTTCCTCTAAAAATCCCCCTGAATACTACACAAAGGTGTTCCTGCATTAAAAAGTTAAAAAGAATCCTGTTGAAATATTAATACTGACATTTTAGTGAAAAAAAGAGCTTTGCACTTAAAAAAAAATAAACAAGAAGTCAGATGACCTACAAAAAGGCAAGCAGCAGGAACAAAAGGCTAGGTAAACAGATTGCACCTCTGGGTAGCCATTAACAGGGTAACTCAAATATTGGGCCAGCAGAGAGAAAGTGACAGCCCCAGAGCAGACAGAAATCTGGAGAGGATAYGTAAGAAACATGTGAAAAGCTCTGATACAGATCTGAATATTGCACTTCCTTGTGACTGCTTTAAGCAAACCAGAGACATCAGAACTTACCAAAATCATAGCGATAGAAGTGCCAGCTTTCGTAGCGACCTCCTTGCTGCTGATCTTCCAGCCCCTTCTCTCCATATTTATCATACTTCTTCCGTAGGTCTTCATCTTTCAGTACTTCATAGGCTCTATTTATTTTCAAAAAATTTTCATGTGCATTTGGATCATTCTATGTAAGGAAAACTATAATTAGTAATTAATTAATAAACCATACGGTGCATATAACACTGAGAAAATTATCTCTGAAATATTTTTATATCCCTGCTAAGGATGCCAGTTGTGATGGAAGCAGMCATTGCATTGTGATCTCAAACCAAACTACAGTACACTCTTCCTTTCCCAAAGCCAGATGTGTCCTCKTATTTCTTCCATCCTCAGTGCAGTACCAGCTGAAACACAAAGTGGACTGGTAGGAGGCTGTAACATTCCCCAGTGAACCCTCTTCTTTCAACACTCTCTTCAGTGGCATTAAAAAAACCACTCAAAAATGAAGACACCATTTCCTCCATWGTCTTTTCCACTCCCCTAGAATCCCTACTTGACCAGTTCAAAATCTCCACTATAGAGACAGATTCATCCCTTCWGGTCTTCACAGTGTAGACAGATACCTCCTCCTTTTAATTAAGAAGCATTTTTGTTCTAGGTAGCTTGGGAACTAGAATGGTGAAAAATCTGCAGACATATTTTGAACCCAAGTTCGGGATCTGCACAAGTGCAGTGTAACAGTGGCRTGCAACATGTGCCACACAGTCCTGCTCTTTAAACTTCTGCTTACACATTTCATTCAAAAACACACTTTGTCTTAAGATTTTTGATTTTTTTAAACATAGAAAATTAATTTCCATTATGGAATTTGTTTAAAGGGTTCACCTTCTACACATCATTGCTAAGGTTGAAAATAACCTGTTGAAAAATCTTTACTAGTATCTGCATGCTTTTAAATGACAGATTCTGACCCCAAATGCCATTATTTTGAAAGTACCAACAGAAAAGACAAAACAAAATAAAAATTAGCTRGAAGTTGGCATTYGTAWCATTGCTGACATTTGGCTTTYTGTCTGAGCTCTGTCAGAGGCTCTAATGCAGTCAGTGAAGGCATGCCCTGAGCTCATATAAAATACTGCTGTCTTTTGGGACCCCAYGCACTTGTACATAYAAAGATCTAAACRCTKTTATTTCCTGTGAATTTCYGYTTATTTCARGTCATTTCAAGGAAAAACRGACAATGTCTAAAAGTGGTTTCTTTGTATTTCWGAAATATGGTAGCACAGATAGAGCCACTCCAATCTCCTCTCTGCAGTTAGAGAAGTRATCTCCTTTGYAGCCTCCACCAGTCCCAAGATGTCTGTTTTGTCCTATTTGATACYTGGAGACTGATGTCTCAGAATAGACTGTTCTGCTTTGATCTTAGAGGAGACTTCAGGGTAGGCAAACGGCAAGCCCCCCTAAACTAAATGGAAAGAGGAAAACTCAACAGCTTACCAACAAGGTAATACAGTACACAAAAAAGTTTTCCTCTAGTTACAAAAATAAAAGTGAGAATTAAAGAATCTTGACTCTTTTTACTACAGCAATTTAATGCAGCTCAAATTCAACGAAACCATGTATGACCACTCTACCACTTTTTGCAAACTTTCTCTGCAGAAAATCTGAGTTGAACATGATTACCAGATGGTTACTTCACAATAACAGAGACACATTTTTTTTATAAACTAAAACTGTTTTTTGTTTAAACATTAAGATCCATTAAGTCAACAACTTTGACTTGTTAAAAAGGCAACTTACCTGATTTTTATCAGGGTGCAACTTTAATGCCAACTTTTTGAATGCTTGTCGTATTTCTCTACTACTTGCTTCTTTGGATACTCCAAGTAAACTATAGTAGTCCTGATCAGTGCACACAAGAACTATTACACATACTAAAACTAGCAATAAAGACCTTTTGAAACACCTAAYATAATCTCCTTTGGATGCTAAAAACTCCATTATGGAGCTTTTGGAAATTTCACAGGTTCTGATTCAAAYAGACTTTGGGAAGAGTCTCCAGTAAACGTGCCAACATTCAGAGATACAGCTGTATTTACGGCAGAGCTCTTCAAAATGCCYGTTGTTCTACTTCATGTCACAGGTCTTGCTAAAGTACACACCCTGTAAGAGGACAGAGGAAAAAACAATTAAATAGTACTTATTCAATAAACACAGATTAGTAATACACCCCACCACCAGCTTGTGCGGACTGCACGTGGACATTTAAATTTCTGGGTGGCTAATTGCCTTCTTTCTGAATACCACACATGTGGTAGACCATCTCTTAATTGTTACCTTAAGCGGGGTAACCATACACAGCTGCACTGAATGACCCCAGCAGCCACGCACCTGTATCGCGTTAAACAAGGAGGGCTCATAACTTACCCTCAGCAGCGCCGGGGCTCATTCCGCCGTGAGGGCCGGGGGGCTCGGAGCCGGCAGCCGCCCCGGGGCGGGGGCTGCCCACCAAGGAGCCGGCGGGCGCCCCTTGCAGACAAAGGCGGGCAGACGAGCCGGGAGCTGCCCGGAGAGCGCAGGTAGGAGCCCCGCGGGGCTGGGGCTGAGGCGGGAGGGCGCGGGGAGGCGGCGGGGCGGGGCGGGCCGCTCTGCCCTCCCCGCGGCGGGGAGCGGGGCCGGCCCGGGGAGCGGCGCTGAGGGGCTCGGGGAGCCGGCGGTACAGCGGCAGCCGGCGGAGCGGCGGGCCGGGCGCGGAGCAGGCTGGGACGGCAGCGCTTTTCCCGGCGCCGGCGGAAGGGCGGCGGGATCCGGGATCCGGCTCTGGGCCGGAGGCGGGCGGGGCCGCTCCGGGGCTGACGTGGCCGCCGCGCCCGCCTTGGGCGGGGGCTCGGTTCCTCCCGGCAGCTCCTGGCCGGCCCGGGCCTAGCCCGCCCCTTCCTCAGGCGGGTGTGCCCGCTGCGGGTGCCGGAGCCCCGGGAAGCCCCGGCAGGGAGAGGGGAGAGGACCGGCGGTGGCCTCGGGAAGGAGCGCTTGGCGCAGGCCGCTGTCCGGTGCGCGCCCGTAGCACRGACCCYGCCCGSAGAGTCTCCGGGGACTTGAAGCGRGCTCCGGGGTGTTYGGGGGTTGCGGAGGACTTATTTTAMAAGTTCACATAGGGCTAAGAKCTATTAAGCACTTAATAACTGGTTTTTACTGTTTGTGGAGACAAAACATACGTTGTTTTATGAGTAGGGCCTAAAAAGCAGGCTACCAAATACGGATACCTTGTGAGAAGTATTTGCAAGTGTTTTCAGTTTGAACGGTAATTAGGCATTGCAATATAATCCAAATAATTAACTGTTTCTAGCAGTTTTCCTCTCCGTACTCTTCGAAATTATGCCCAAAAAGTCTTTCGGTTCGTTCTCTTGCTCTCGTTTATGTTGATGAACCAGTCATACGTTCTGACTGCTTCTGCTTCAGACGATGTCAAAGTAACACAGCAGTACCTAAGGCTCACTGTTGAAAGGGAATTATTTTTCTGCTTGCTCCTTAGTTTCAGCTACCTGAATAAATTTCCATTGTGAAATGTTTTTGGGAAAAAAAACTTTGGATCAACCAAGATGCACTCCAGTGTGGTGTACCTGTGAAATTAGTTTATAATGTTCGCGTTATTACAGAAACCACCACGTCTGTCAAACTAATGGTGAAAAAAACATATCTGCTGAAGTGTTTTCATTTCCTTCCCGTGGTTATGTGACAAAATAGCTTAGTGGGTGGTGCCTTTGCTTTTTAATTTTCAGTTTTCAGAATTTAAATGRGACTGCACGCAGAAGCATTGGCTCTTCCTTGCAACATTTGTTGCTTTATGTGCGTATGCAGTGACTTGGGGTCTTTCAGATGGCCTGGGGTTAATGTGTTGCAGTCTTTAAAAGCTCCTTTAGCATATGATGACCTAAAACCAGGCAYGTTACATCAGTACTGTATATAATATAAATCAACATAAGGCATGTGAAATGTATTGGTCTGAAGTAAGTTTTTTGTAACTGTCAAGTGTTTCCAGGCAAGCAAAACAAGTTCCCTCTCAGAACTCACATGCAGCAATGAACTCTATATCATGGAATGGTTAAAAGCTCTCCTGTTTAGCTAGAGGGATACAAGATTATGGGCAGTTCTGGATCTTCAGTTGTGACTGGAACTTTAATAATAACAATTTCTAATTTAAATTGATATTATATATTTGCAGGCAGTGTAAGTCTGTAATTATTCACTCACATACTTGCTTGAATTCCTAACGGAAGTGAGTTCCATGATTTACTCCACTGTTCATTTTGTCAGTGTCTTTGAGTGCCTGATTTGTGCATTAAAAGAGATGGTGAGAAAGTCTTGAGGATTCTGATCATTTTTTAACACCTAACTCTCTTAGTTTTATTGTATTACTGTGATTTTTTTGTTTTTCCAAGTTGATATTCTGATTTAATAAAATGTTTCTGTTTTGTTGTTGTTTCTTTGTTGTGTTATGTGTTTTGGGTGGGTTTTTTTCCCCAGCTGCTGTATTTTGTTGAATTGTATCCCCATCTCTAGATGGGTTGTTTATCTTTGTAAACTGTGCTGGTCATATATAAAGAGCTGTGCTGTGATATAGCTGCATTTCATCAATAAAGCAGTATATTTTTGGTTTTCTCCCCTGCTCAGTGGTGTGGACTTGGGTTGAGAGAAGCAGGAGAGACTTGAAGGTTTTGTGGWGTTCTGAGCTGCAGCGTGGTAAATYAGTGGCCAGGAAKAAGSAGGGAAAGCTGCTGTAGCTKAAAATGTGCAGTGTGCCCTAGTGCCAGAGCCTTTGGTCTTCGTGGTGTAATGACTYGTGTCCCCAGTGACTGCTGGTGACTCACAARGYACTTAATTCACCTTCACTTTGYGACAGGCATTTGTCACCTGCTTGTGCRAGGACCCTCCAGTGTAACTAAGCAGGGCCATTTGTGCACACACAGTTACCTTTCCTCACCTCTTTGGTCTATTAGCCCAGAGAACAGAAGCTCACTCTATTCTAAGGCTGTCTTTGGCTGTCACAAAGTTCAATAACCCTCTGGCTCAGTGATGATATTGTTGTTTTGTTTATTTTTGCCTTCTACTGTTTGTTTTGAATCAGCTCTAGAAAGTCATGCCAAGAACTATACATAATAATTGTGAAACCCTTCGTTTTGCTGGAATGACAAATTTGTACTTGATAAGGATTTTGAGAACTTTTCCCACTCTGCTCAATCTTTTCTTTTCATCCCTCTTTTTTCTGCCAACTGTCTGGTTGTGGCTTTTTGGAACTGTGTAACCTGATTTTATTTTCTGTTGGGGACAGCATACCTTTTTGTCTTTTATGAAATGCTTTCTAAGTGAATTCATTAAGCCTTCTTCATTATCTCAAACCTCTCACGCTCATCAGTAGTCATATCTAGCTTTAACAGCAGCATCCAAACATGTATCTTGTTTGGTGTTGGTTTTAATATTTCATGTCATAAAACACTTCCTCTTATTTATCTTGTTTTTGTAAATGGGATGAAAAGGAAAAATCTAAAATACTGGCTTTTAAATTAGGGCTATTTAATATAAAGGAAAGCAGCAGAATTATGGTAAAAGTTAGTGTTATCATCAAGAAGAAATAAGAAAGAAGTGGACAATTAGATTTTTCACATGTATTAGAACGTAGAAGCCAGGTCAGTAAGTGGGTATTAGAGATGAGTATTTTAATTAACTATATCATAAATATGGTGCATATGTAAAACTACTTTGTAATTTAAATTTAGAAAGCCAGTTGGAAAGGATGCTGTCAAATACCATTTTACAGAATATAGAAAATGTTTAATTAAGCAGTAAAGCTATATAAACCATCTGCTTCTGTTGAAATAGTCAAGATGTTGGGGAGCCATTTCTTGTAATTTAAAACATCTCTGSGTTTTTGATTGCTTTAAAATTAGCATTCAGCTTTCATAAGGACTTGCTTATTTTTTTCTTGCACTGACTTATGTAATAACTAACTGTTAATGAGGAGCACTTTGAACAGAAATTCAGTCCATTTAGCACATTTTGAACTTTAACATATCAATTTTTGTCATTGAAGTTTTTTGTTCTTGCTAGCAGTTTAGATAAGATTAAAAGCTAAAGTGCTGCARTTTGATGGTTTCTGTACATTGCATGGTGGGTAATTTTGGAGGARCTGGGTCTTACTGTATTCCATTCATCAGCTGGGCCCTTTCCTGCAAACTACCTCATTGATGCTGAGTAGCTGCAAGTGTCATGGGATACAGCTCTGATTTCAGGCCATGGTGCTGCAAACTAACTCCTCTYGCAGGCTGCTGAGAAATCAGCATGAACTCACAGAATCACATAACTTGTGTCTCCTGGCAGGAGAAGGGGAGTGAGCACAAGGCATATGTCTCTTCAGTCATTCCCAGTGGCAAAATTCCTGGGGAATCCTTGYACAAGTGACAGCCACCTGCCAAATCCAGAGTAAGACCTAAACATTCACAGGAGCTCACAAGGAATTCCGTATCCTTGTTAGCAGATTTTCAAAATCTGTAARCTGACATGGTGAATTGAACAGGCAGAGCTGTATTTGTCTGTAACTTCCAGGTTTATTTGGGGATTCTCTGAWGCAGTTAGAAAGCTGTTTGCAGGGTGCTTTCTGCCAGTTTTGAAAACACAAGGAGATAAAATGAGGTATGACTGTGGGGGCAGAAGTTTCCTGTMATGTATTCTTCACAGTCTAAGGGTTTCTTTACAGACCTTGAACACAAAATGTGCTTTCTGTCTGACTTGGACTGCCAGTGGTTGATTTTTAAATACCTAGCTATGGTGTTGGAAGTGTTTTTTTTTTTTTTTCCCTTGTACATTCCAGGGTCTTGCACCTCACTCTGCTTCCTTACAGCTTCACAGAAATYTTTGTAACTGTTTTGATGCACAGTTTTAGATGTACACACATGGTTATAAGAACATAAAGTGTTAACAGCTGTGCTTTTGTAAGTCTAGACAGGACAAATAAACTGTGAGATCCAATATTTTGTAGGGTTTTCAGACATCTTAGGTGAAGAGACATCCAGGGATTGCTTCACTATAGTCTGCCAAAAGTGTAATAATGTTAACAGATTTGGTTCCTAAACCTGTCTTCCCTTCCTCTGTAAGGGCATAAGAGTTTTTCCTAATTCAGTAAAAATTTAAGGATGGGGTGACTAATTTGTATGCAAGGCATCCATAAACTTGACTGGGTCTTAAAAAGCTCCACATCTGCAGTGAGACCTCRCATAGAGGGGCATGCAAACCACAGCAGTGTAGCAGCTGGTGGAGCTATCTTGAAGGCATTTTTATTAAAGGAAATAAAAAGCCCCTCAAAATTACAGCTCTTCAAAAAGTCTAAATCAAAGCAGAAACCCTGACAAATGGTGATAGAGATGTACTTTGGAAAAGAGTGGCACTCATCTGTCAATGTCCAAAAGAAAAAGGCAAAAGAATGGAAGATGTGCTTAATATTCACAGTATTTAGTCAATATGATACAAGATGGGCTTTCTGCTTCTCATTTATCACTTAAGCTACCCTTTAGGGGTTTCAGAGTTTTAGCAGCCTGCTCTAACTCTGCTGACTTACTGCCACTTTGTGTGCTGCACTGGCCCRTTTTCAGCAATTCTGAGCTGGCTGGCACTGTTTGGAAACAAAACATTTCTATTGCACTGCTGAGATTTCCCATCTTCACAAATGTCRTACTACAGCCATGGCCCATGAAGAGCAAGTCAAATTATTGACTTTAAGCTGCTTATATGAGTTAGGACAAAATGAGACAAGTCTGTTTCTCGTGCTTCCTGCCTTTAGTGCAAAGCTTTCTTGTTCCTTAATGTTAGGTCTGCTGGTGTGTGTGTGCGGTTGGATGACTTGCTCCAGGCTGAAACCCAGACTTTCTGCTCCCAGTTCGTGGTTTGTACCTGGGAGCTGTGCTCTTGATGGGGTGCAGTTATTTATTCCTTGTAGACCCTTTGGTCCAAATCTAGCTACTTGGACTAGGAAAAGGCATGTTCAAAGAAAGCAGAGGCAAAAGTTAAAAGGRTGAAAGAAGTCAGTGATTAGGCAAATTTGGATGGAGGAGGCAGAGCTGGATGTCTTGAGGCTAGGAGATGACAAATCATGCTTGTTGAAAGCAGTGAAAGGGACTGCTTGGTTATACTRGGTTAGTTATTTAAAGATTAGTACTTTTCCATAATAATGCCTTAGGCTGTGATCTTTCAGTCTCACTGATGAACACTTATTCACAGAAATAGCCTTGGACATGATGAGCGTTATTCTTGTGAAGTGGGTGACTCTTGAGAGCAAGCTGTATGGTGTTATTTGTGCAGGGTGCCTCCCCTGGTGGTGTACAAGTCTGCCAGAATTGCATTCTGCTTGTCTTTGCTTCAGTATTTCCTCATGGCTGTTGCATTTCTTCTTACCTGAACCATAACAGAGCATGTACTGGAAACCATACGTCCTCAATTTGTCTCTACATATTCTCATACACACTATGGCAGSTTGTTTGCAGACTAGAAACAACTGTTCTGTTGTCACTGAGAATTAGAATCATCCTCCCTTTGGGCACATAGGTCACTCTTCAGATTTTATGTAATATTTTACTATTGAAGAATGAATCAGGTGTTTGATGTTGTCTGGGGGGGCTGATGCTGCCCCTTCCACATAGGGAGCAGGTAGAGGTTTATTCATTATGGATGTGTTCTAGAATAAAACACCAAATTCCATACACTTGAGTTCTGTGTTAACATGACCTCTTCAACCCATATTGTAGCTGTCTTAACAGCTGCATGTATAATGGGGGTTTTGCATTAGGTATCATGCTAAATTTAGTTCTAAAGGTGGCATTGTGAGGAAAAGCATTCATTTCCACTGGTATGTCATCTACATTGCTTATTCATCTGACTGTACAGGGTGTTGCAGTTTAAGCCTTTTACATAGTACAGAGAAGTTAAAACTGATTTATTTTCATTGCTACTTTATTTACATTGTATTTATTACTTCTGCTGAAAAGAAAATGTTTAAACTCCCAGTGGATAAACCAAATACATTAAATTTCTTGTGATTTGCATTCAGATATGTTTAATGAGCCTGAGGAATGATTGCCAACTAAACTTGCCTCATTAATTTAAAACTAATGTTAATASCATTACTTTTCTGTGTTCCTTTAAAATTGTTCCCTGTGCTCCTGTTAAATTCATAATCCATAAATAGGTTCTTAATTCATGCTTTGAATCATCATGTAGTCATAACTTCTATGCTGAAATTGTAAAAAAGTAAAGATTTCTAATGAACAGTAGCTTTTAAAGCATCTATTGATTCAGTCAGCACTTGAGACATTTGCCATAAACATATGCTAAAGTCCAAACCCCWCTGTTTTAAATGCCCAGTCTGGTTGCTGGGCTGGATCCTAAACTGCTTTCCTTTGTGGTGTGAGCTGGTGYAGTTTTCTTGAACTCACTGGGAACTATCACAGTGTCCTCTTCACAACCCTGGACACCTCATGTTTACTTCACCTTCTTTACTAAGTGGTGTCTGAATTTAAAAATAAAGCTTATGTTTGATTTCGACTCTTTGATTTATGTTTCATGTGATGTTGTTATAAAATATGTGGTTTCTTATAAGCAAATKAAAAGGCTATTAGTAGCACTATTATGAATGAAATACTATTTAAAGTAAGAACTAACTGTTTAGCACACATGGTCTCAGCTCTATGAGCACTTTGCATTCATGTGCATTTGAAAAAGCCAACCTGAACCATGGTTACACTGAAGGGGTTATGCTTAAAAAAAAACCCCAAAACTGTGTGTGTGTGAATGTTGGCAGAACTTAAGTCTGTGCAATCAAGGTCATAGATTAAAATGCTGTAGAAATGCCATARTGTATTCACTTGATGCAAGAATTTATTAGAATATGGTTGAAGSCAGTTGCTGTGATTCATTTTGTTGTGTAAACTATCATTCATACRTTGCAAATCAACATGCTTCAATCCTGTCTGTCTTGGATATTTATTGTCAATATATAAGCAGTTTTAAACTGCTTGGCATTTGTTCAAAAATACCAGATTCACTAAGAGCTTTGTAGCTGTCTTTAGAGTAAACAACTTTACTCTCAGTGTTCAAGCACTGCTGTTGTTTAAGCTGGGGAGGGGGCAGGGGGCAGCTGTGGGCTTGCACTGGAGCAGCTCTGTCCTGCCCTGGCACCATGGCAGAGCTGSGATGTGGGCAAACCCTGGGTTTGTTGGAGGAGAGCAGCACCAGTGTGTGGTCTTGCAGTGGCACCTGGGTCCCACCTGGATTTGCTTCCCTGCTGCAGGTGGGGCTGCCACTGGTGAATGCAGCCACTTGTCTGAGCTGGGCTCATGCAGTTACACTGACCTCAGCAGCACAGCAGGGCTGGGAGGAGCACTGCATCAGAAAGTACCAGGCTTGGTGCAAAGGGATGCTTTTCCACTCTTATCCCCTATGAGGGGGGAAAAACATGGAACTCATCTCAGCTAGGATGCAGCAATTTAATGCTCGGATTCCCCTACTTTCACTCCATGCCATGCACTTAGCAAATCGGAGCTCCCAGAAGAGCTGCCTTGGTTTGGTTTTAGAATTTTGGCTTTGGCTCAGCCCCAGGTAAAACAATCTGCTGGACTAGCTGCAGTAAGAGCTTGGAGCTGCAAAGTTACCCTGCTGCAGGTAGGATAGTGGGTTGGCTGCTGATTTCTTMAGGAGCTCAATAGACAAGTGTTTTAGGATCACAGAASTGTTGMAGTTGGAAAAGACATCCARGATTATAGAGTCCAACAGCARATKTTTCCTAATGTCCAGTCTAAGTCTTCCATGGCATAACTTGTGGCTGTTTCCTTAGGGTCCTCTCATTTGTTACTTGGGAGAAGAGACTGACTCCTACCTCTCTACAGCCTCCTTTCAAGTAGCTGGAGAGAGCAACTGAGATAAGGTCCCTCCTGAGCCTCCTTTTTGCCAGGCTGARCAACTCCAGTTCCCTCAGTCACTCCTCAGAAGACTTCTGCTCCAGATCTTTCACCATCCTCATTGCCCTTCTCTGGAAACACAGATCAGAATAACTTCTTAATTTGTTTGATCTTATTTTGTATAGGGCATTTCCATGAAATTATTTTAATCATAGATAAATATTAGTGTGATTTTTGATGGTGTGTTGAGGGATGCAGTATTTTCAGGTTTGGGGTGAACATTGACTGAAGCCTTTTGACATAAAATACACAGTTACCAAACTGGCTCCCTGAACAAACTTAGATTGATAGTGATTCATTTCTTTGATTATTTTTCAAAAGCTTTTCTTCTAAGCATGCTAAAACTCCCCCCAAATGCCATTATTTACCGAGCTTGTGGAGAGCTGTAGTACCTATGAAAGATATAAGGAAGTTAAGGTGAATTGTTGGCTAATTGAGGTTTGTAGAAGGTTGTAAATAGCACCTGATTTTCAAAGGCAAAGTTTATATGCAGTATTTGACAATCCTTTCCAACCCAAAATGGGTGCTAGCTTGTTTTACTAATAGCCAAAACTAAAAAGAAACCTTAACTGCATTAGTAAAAAATCTGTGATATAATTATCCATGTGATTTTGCACTGAACAATAAGGGAAGGAAAATATGGCATAAAAGATTTATTTCTATTTGTCTTGGTTCTTACTAATATAAGGTAATTAAAATAAATGAGAAACTGTTAGAATCAAGCAAGATCAAATTCCAGGTTGCTGTGAGTTCTACTTGAATTACTGAAACAACTTTGTGGTGTTCATGGGAAAGATGTTTTTTTACATATGCATTTATTTAGGTATATTAAAAATGATTTTTAAATATAGACAGAGAATCCACTTCTAAGCTTAGTTTTGGATTTTTAAAATGTCAAAATGGATTTAATGTAGCATTTTCCTTCCTTTACACTTCAGTGCAAAGTTACATGTGTAATTACATAATATTTGGGTCTTTTGATGGTTATATGGCACAGCAAAATTTACTGCACTGAGTTGAGAATTTGATATGTACAAATGCATAAACCTATTTAACTGAGAATGTGACTTCTTGTTTTTCAGTAACAGTGAACCTTTTTTGGTAAGGTAACTTAAATAGGATGTTGGCACTTATAAATGACCTATGCAATCTTTTTATAATTTCAAGTTTGTCAGAGGTAAGACACTAGAGGGAGCCCATATCACAGTTATCTGCACACAGAGAAATGGCTTTACAAAGACTAAACTATTTCTACTAATGAGTAATTTAAAGTGAAATTTCATGTGGCTTTGCGATACAAAAGAAAATATCACAGTACTACAGGACACTTAGCTGAAAGCAKTTTTGGCAGTCTTTCAATTCATAAAGTCAGTTCTCACCACAATCTGCATTTTTTGAGTACTGTGAAAAAGAGTACAATAGAGGAATCTTTGTTCTGGTGCTTACGTAATAGAAAACAATTGATGGCAATCTCTTCTAAAGAACTCTCAAGACCCTGTGTGTGCAGTAACACCAAGGAAAGGCTTGAGTACCTGTGTGTTGAGGCATTCTACTAGTTCAGGCTGTGTGGAGACATGAGGTTGAGATCTGCTAGAATACCAAATGGTACCTTACTTTGTGGGTGCCTGAATGTTGCATGTCACTTCCTGCCACGTGTCAGCGAGCATGTGAAATAGGGCAGTAATAACCAGCAACGAGTGTCAGGCACTGGGCAARGGACCTTGCCTAATGTGACAGCAGCCAAGGGGTCGTGGCTGTAAGAATTATTTAACTGCAGTCTTTAACCTTTTGATTGCATTTCTTTTCCCTCACTAAATAAAGAGGCTTTAGATTTAGCAAGCTTTTTGTCCAAGACAGATTGYTGAAGGCTGCTTCTGCACTGTGTAATGTGGTTTCCACCTTGTGCCTGTGCTTCCTGCCCATGGTGCTTTCAGGTGGTGGTGCCCMCCCAGTGTCCTCCTGTTATACTGTCAAAATGCACACCCAAATCCACAAGATGGGAAGGATTCCCAGTTTGTCTGGGTGCAGTTGGGCTGACTACACGTGAGAGTGCAAGTCTGGGATGAGAGTTAAAAAACGGTCTTTAATTTTAATGTCCAGCCTTATATTCACTGTGGTGAATACTTCAGTTCAAGGAACTGGAAGATGTAATGTTTTCAAAATTTGTATTGATAAGGGATAGTGGAGCTCATGTTGTTTTGATAAAATACTGAAATGCAGAATTTATTCATTCTGAGGAACAGCTTCCATATTTCATGTAGCAATTCACAAGGGATTCAATACTTAAGACATTTAATATCCTAATTGCACTTTGTTTAGTCTCTTATTTTGAAGGTGTTRGAGCTAAACCCATCAAAATCTGTTTACAAAGACAGTATTCAGAATTAACTGCTTTTTACTTGCATTCAGATCCYTTTGTCATGCTTCCAGCTAACAGCAAGCATTTTTTTTCCAACACTTCACACTAGCAAATGATTATGTAAGTGTGTGCTGCAACTTATTCACAGGGTAGGTAGTATCAACATTGTATTTACAATTCAAATAGGAGCAGAGATGTATGCAATTTATCAGGACACACTCTCCATCCATCTGTTAAGTGTGCTTGTAGAATCCCCTGTAACAGAACATTAACCCAAATCTCCTTCCTCAGCTTAGATACCGTTTGTCACTATGCACTACGCTTGTGATTTGCTACAGACTGGTTTTCCCAGACTATTGTGTTTTGTCCTTCTAATCACAAAGAATGTTTTTTACTACKAATCTTTGCTAAGATTAGTAGAAGATTACTCCTAATAGTTACAAGTCTCAGTTGCTTGTGCAATTTTTAAAAATGAGCAGCTCTTATGAATGTTTGTATGTTTTATTACATCAAARTATATTAATGGAAAGTTTGTATACATGTCGTGCAGAGCTACTATTAATATTGTTTTCATGGTTTGAAGAGTAGTTGGTGCTTTTTTTAAAGCTCTCTGTCTGTACCACAGAGTGAACACAGAACTGGTAACTTTATAGGTCTTTGTGATGCTTAGAATGGATCTACAGAAAGGTTTTCAATATCTATCAGCTTATTTTTACAACACACCTGTGAAGCAAAAGGATATTTCTATTCCTATTTTGAAACTGGAAAGTATGAAACTCGGATCAATACTGAAGTAGTGAGCAACTTTATGTACACTTTCAAGGAGAAAAARCAAAAACTTCCTTGCCTTCTGAAACTGAATGAGAGGTCTAGGTGTGTGTCTTACCAACACTCCTGGTTTCCTGAAGGTCTGTGACATCAGCAGTTTCTTACCCGTTAGAATTTAAAAGCTGACTTAAGTTGCATCAGAAGAGCTATATTCTTGCTGTTTAAACTTTCTTTCTTATTAAAACAGGCTAGGGTATATTATCATACAGCAATAGGCAACAGATATGGAAGATAATTCCCATTCCAGAAGTACAGTGCTAAGCAGCCAGAGACAGAAGGGCTTATTAAACTCTTTAGCTAAYATGGTGACAACAAGAAGAGAAAATAGCCCTGGGTTTGTAGGCTACTTGCAGCTTAACAAACTGTCACGTTAGGAAGTCTTTTATGACTTACTTCTCCACTACCAGAATAACGTGTTTGCCCCACAAAGGCATGTGAACCCCAGTCTGATTTTTGTCAGTTCCCTGCCTTCTCAGTGTTCACTTTCCCACTGTCTTGGGGAGTTTGGCTCCAAAAGGCACCTACTGTTCAAGTAGCTGTTTCTATTGGGTGTGGAGCAGGACAAGCTCCAACTGGAGAAAGTCTCTCACTGAAGGACTGGCTGTGGAATTAATATTCTAAGTGTTTTTCAGACAACAGTTAACCTGGGTGGGATTGATGTATTTAACAGTGGTCAGGTATTGGTGAAAGACTCTACTTGCCAGATCTCAGAAATTCAAGCTGTGAGTCTGGGAGAATACTGGTCTGTGGATCTCAGAATTTTCCCAGTATCTGGAGATGAAGATTTCTGGACAGGACAGAACTAACCACTCACAAATAGTGAGGTACTGAGGTTAAATAGCTGGGAAAATCTTCTGAAAGCATAATTAGGAGGAACAGAGCTATTTACTTGYTTGAATGACTGACAATTCAATCACTAGCAATTCACAAGTTTCCATTAGACTGAATGAAGAATATATTAGTCCTGCATCACAGTGATGCTTTTAGAAAATAATTCCAACTTTCTATAATTGTTTACATGAATAACAAGGTTGAAAGGAAATAACTGAAAATTAATTGGTGACTGCTTCCAGTCATGTATGCAATTCTATTTTAAGATAGAAGTTTTGATGTGCCCTTCAAACAGAAATTTCTTGCATTTTTGTGTTAAAGGTGATTGCTAACCTGCAGAAGTAAACCATGGCAGGGTTTTTCCACTTGCCACAAAGGGGTGATGGTGTTGTGTGTCAAGTCCCAAACACTTGCCTACTTGTTCCATGGACTTTCCAGCCTATCGTGTAAAGTAGAAGACTCATTATTATGGTGTTTCTTTTGGATTTGTGATTAGTCTGAGAAATATTTTGTTTACATTCTTTCTTTTCTATGTGAAAGGGTGGAGCTGCAACAGCAGTAAAAGATCTCTTGGTWGAATCTTATGTTATTACTATGGGTTGTCTTGACCTGAAGATGTGGGAAGAGAAATAATACACCAGTGGAAATCTRTATTTAAGCATCACTGCAGAAACAGGTTTGGTAGAAATAGATGTCCTGTGCCCTTAATGCCTTGTGTAGTAATTGGAAAGTTTGTATGGGKTTCAGTTTGTTTGTCTGGACTTTGATGAAAGATTTTGTGTGGATTTTTAAATTTTTTTTTTCAACACTGCTATGAGTAAACACAATTTCTCAAGAATGGGCTGTGTTTAGAGAAGAGCAGTGTGCTGGCCAGAATGCTTGAGATAAACAGAGGATGAGCTTTTGTCCAGTCTGTCTTACTTTGGATGATTCACRAACTGGAGACAAGATTTAGCAAAGGATTTTGTTTAATCCAAGTGATGGGGACACATATTTCTGCCATAAAATATCCAGGACTGCATTTCAGAGGCTGTGTGAATATAGCTTGGTGTTTYACTATATGTCTATAATAAAAGATCAGCTTCATAATAATATAATTGTTTTAGTCATTTAGCTACTCTGATTGTTTATTATCCCTTTTGGGGCAATATTGGTTTGAGACTTGCTTTTGTTACTGRTGTCAGTATAATTGAGAAGATATATGAAAAAGTAAATATTATACTTTAGAGGTATGCATATTAAATTTTCAAAATGAACCATATTTCATGGATTTTCATATTTTGTGAGGAGTTAGGTTTAGATCTGAGTAACACGTTTGGTCCATCCTAAGAAGTTTAGAAGGTAATGGTGTTTTTCTCTTATCTTATTCTTTAACCAGATGTGGCCTTTGTTATCTTTAGGGAGATGCTTTCTGGAGACTGTTACATTTTACCAAACAGTAGTTTATTTCTTGTTGTATGGAAGCAGAATTCTAGGGTCTAAGCTGAATGAAAAGGAGTGTCCTCATCAAAACTAAAGTTATCTTAAGCTAGAGAGTGATGAATCTGTAGAAGAGAGAGATGACAAAGTAGGGGTGAACATGGAGTCAGGAACTTGCAAGATTAAGTTTTGGAGGGTGTCTTCTGTGATACAAACAAACTTGAAGTGCAAAGGAGACTGATAGGAACCTTGTCTTGACCACTGCTGGCCTTGCTGGTTTGCACCATATTGGCTGATGAGCCAGAGTTTGCTTTCTCCAGCTGCAGTACATGGAATTGGCTGCTGTATTTCACCCCTTTGTCTGATACGATGAGGGTTGGTGTGGAAGAAGACATGGTGCACTTTATTAGGAAATATGAAGTGGTTGTTTTGTTCTTGTCATACTACATGTCCTCAATTTTAGTCTTGGGATGACTTGCAGTGTTTTGAAACTGGACAGGAATGTCTTTGATTGCCAAAACACATTTTGAAAGTTTTTGTCGGATTTGTGTAATATGGTACATTATTCAGTTCAGAAGTCATCTGGCAGTTTTATGTTTTGAATTCTGTGCAGTTCTACCTTATACTCAACAGTTTCTGTGACCATCTTGAAAATGAAATTGCTTCAATTATTTAAAATACTTGCTTTCCTGTTCAAGAAACTAAGACCCACTCCTGCTAAATGATAAACAGCTTTCATTGTCCTAATGACTTTTCATGTCTTATGTTGTGAGGAATACTTGAGTGAACATTTTAAAAGGTAATTTCAATTTTCTGTGAGCATGAGCTACTCTCTACTGCATAACAGCAAGCTTAGGTCATTTTGTTAGCAAATATTCTGAATCTCTGGGAACCAGTGTGACTAATGGGCTCAAAAAGATAGTTGATTTTTATTCCCTTTTATGAAATCTTGATTCTGCAAAAGCAAGTCTCCTCCTTACAGGATTTGACCAAAACCTTACATATCTCTAAACCTTAACGTTAAGTAATTTGTTGTATTTTATATCCTTTATCTGATGTCCCAAGTAAGTGAATTATCCACTGTCATGTGTAGCAAATRTCCTATTGCTACTTATGCAATCAAAGCTTACATATTTTTTTCCAAACATTTGTTAGTCTATGTGCATTTTATATAGTCACTTATTTTCTAATAAATACTTGGGGAGCACTGCAAAACCGACAGTTTGTCTTAAAGAAATAACTTTGCCTACTTTAAACGTTAATTGTTCACTTTAGAAAGGTTCATGTTACATGTAAGTCTGATTTTTTCAAAATTCTTTTAGAATCTTGCATATCCCATGATGAGTAAGAGCTATGTCTAGTATTTCTCTTGTCAGATAATGACATAGTTTCTGCTATATATAATTGTAATTCTTTAAGCTAATTAATAATTTTTGCAAATTAAACTGGAAGAGTGTGCAGATGAATTATGTTCCAGTGCTGATTAACAGCATGGTCTAAGGTTACTGGATTAAATGTGTTCTGTGCTTGTTTAGAAAGGACAGRCTGTGTCACTTGCAGCATGAGCAAATTGCTCCTCAGATCATTGTTCTCTTTCTCAAAAAAACAATCATGAGAGATAAAGCCTGATCTTTCAAATAGGCTGCAAGTGAGATTAATGCACATGCAGAAATGGAGWAAGTGTTTTCTTTAGAGACTACAGAATTGTCAAGCAAGTATAAATAAATGGGATGTAYATAAGTTCAGTCTCAAACTGTGGATCATTTAGCCTTGACTTGATATCTTTGTGTTGGCATTCTAAAAATKCAGCTATTAAAAATGCTGAATGCAAGCAATCTTTATCCTTTMATTCATCAGTGTAATATGCTAGAGAATAGGACTGGATATAAAAAAGTAGCATATTTAGTGATATATATGCATATTTATATGTACCTATGTATTTACACCTATGTAACTGTACATATGATAGACAACTGCATATTTGGTGTCCTCTGCTTTTTGTGGGATCATTAGTACTTTTATCCAAAGAGAATGCAGTGTCACTTATATCATTTTGGATAAATAGTTCCTGAGTATTGATGATAAAAGGCCTTGCAATGCCCTGTACAGATCTGTGACATGATGGGTGCAGGTTTGTTTCACAAGAGTAACCACAGTAACAGGTGTGTGTTTTCTGTAGACACAGGGATCACAGGCAAGTTCATGTTAACAGAACAGTGCAGCAGAGAACAGARGAGTGCTTAAATTAGGAGACAGGAGTCCTGCATTAGATGTTACAGGTGACAGGAATATGTGCTTACTGTCCACACTTTAAAAGACCTTTGTACTGGGCTGGTGAGRTTAAAATTCTGGGAGAAACTAGGGCCACTTTTATTATTAACCCTTGAATGAAAATCAGTGGAGAAAACCTGTGTGTAGACTGGTGGGAGAAGACAGAAAACCATGCCCTTTTTTCACTGAAGAACAAAATACCAATAGTTTTATAACCTGGAAAAGATATGTAGATTTAGTGCCTTTAGCTGCTAATTCTTTTGCCTGTTGAGTGCCAGGTGGATGCTATAATGTTGGAGATGTCCCTTTATAAAACGAGAAACTTCCCGTTGGCAGTAAATGCCATTGTCAGTTAGGGAATGGGAGGAAATAGGGATATAGCTATCCAATAGTTTCAAACACATGCATTTCCTTGAGGGTTCATTGGCCATGTAGGAGCATTGCAGCAGTCCCACTTGAGTCAGTGTTGTAGAGCTCAGTACTATCTGTATATGCCTTTTGCATCCTTTTCAAAGGTTSCTCTAAAGCCAGACACTTATACCAGTAATTCTTCCTGTTTTCCTTCATGTCTAATACTGAATATGTAACTGAATTCCATTCAAGGCACAGAGCTGGAATATAGGAAGTTCTGGGATCAAAATTCAGTGTTATGAATATCTATAATGTCAAGTATTCGAAGGATTCAATTAAATCCTTATGCATAGTTGAATACCTCCTGAATTTCRTTTCAGTTGCAATCAAGCATCTGCAAATGGAGTTGGTGTAATCGCAGGTTTTGTGACATTTTATAAAGGATTTTTTTAGCAGCCTAAATCAGCTACAAGATTTGAGAATCCTTCTTCATTGTAGCTCTCCAAGTTCAGTGCAACAAGATGAGTTTTATTTAATGAGAAGTCTAGTTGATAGGATGTTTTAGGAAAGAAAATTGTTTTGGAAAAGAAGTTCTTCAAGGAGTAAAAGATCCTAAAGTTGTCATTCAGCAATCATCAAACAAAAAGTTAAGATTTGATGTTTGAGGTTTTTGTGCTTTTCTGCAACTGCAAGGAATCAGACTCACATTTCCATTTCCTTGGGGAGCTGCGTGCTCTGAAGTGCTTGTGTCTTTTAAACAAGCCACGCATCTCCAAAAAAGGCAAAGATGTCATAGGAATGACATTTTAACATAAGCTGTGTTTTTCTGCATTAAAGTTTCTTGATGAGTTGCACAAGTTCTCTTATCTCCACCCTCTTATGGTGGAAATACAGTTTTGCATAACCRCTTCTGCATGGTAAGTTCTCATTTTGGTCTTGAATACATATAAAAATATGACTACATAAGAAGTAGAATTCAAGAAATTGTATTGTGCTCTTTGGYCAATAATGAAATTGGAAGGCTTTGGTTGCAGATATGGCCAAATGATGTGGAACTTACGTGGTTCAGGTGTGTGTAGTTTCCCTGAGGAACCCTCAGCAGTGATGATGCCTCAGAGGTGATGTGAAAGAGTGGCTGTACCTTGGAAATATATTGAAAAGGCAATGAAATTAAAGGATCTGCAGTTTGAATTGTTACTTTCTCTACTTYATGCATCAAGGCTTTTTCCCTGATTAATTCACTCCCCAACTGTGATTCATTTAATAGCATACCCAGCCACTGCTTTCGTGTTTTGGAGCACTGACTGCAGAGCTTCTATTTTGGTCTCCAGAGCTGGCTTTCTGTTTTGTGAAGTGTGCACCATTTATACCAAGTTTCACCTCTAGAAAGACAAGAACAGTGTTACTTTTCACTTCAGTAYGCTGATGTGCTTAAAGAAGATCACAAGCACTCCTCTGTAATTGAAAATGTTTTACTGAAYCAAGTATTTTTGATTTTAATTACTAGGGAAATTGAGATCTGTTTTACAGCCTATCTTTTATCAGTTGAGGATAGATGCTGTACAGTCCACAGCTAGAGTTTCCCTTCAGAGTGTTTAACTTACACCATGTCTCTAAATTCAGTGTTCTTAAGCCAGGCTTTTATTGAAAAGAGATCCTGCCTTCCCTTTAATCCTCTGCCATGCATTTTGTCCTGTCCTTGGAGCTGTTGCCAAGGGAGCACACAGTATGCTGGAGCAAGGAAGTATGCTGATTCAAAGTGAACCAGATTTTATGGTTTTATTTCTTAGTTCCATTCAAAAGAGTTTCCTGATAAACTCACCATGCAGATGCACAAATGCTGGCACACTAGTTAGGAGAAGGGGAAGGAGCTTGCTCTTGTGGGTAGCTGTGTGCTCCATTAAAGCAYATGCTTTATTTTCTGGCATTAAAGAATTAAAGTGAAGTAGTTGCWCTTGTGGGTGTTGCCACTTATGTCTAGGGTCCTTCAGTGGGCTGGAAGTTTCTCTCACCATTTCTAGTGTCACTGCTCTGCTTTCCCTGAGGTCCATTACACCAGGGCTTTATGGCTGATCCACAGTGAAGCAAGGCAGTTTGACAACTTCCTCTCCTGAAAGTAAAGACCTGTTGTTGCTGTGTGAGGGGAAGAGGGGTCTTGTGTGCACAAGCATTCTACCTTATTCCTGAAGCAACAGTTAGCCACTCACAGTGATGCTGAGGAGCTTTAAATGAGAGAAAGAAAGCAATCTGGCCTCCAGGAGAGATAAGCTCTGCTATTAATGGTATTGCAGATACGATTTTTGATTTATTTCAGTAGTTCAGTCATTGGTTGCTAATACACAGATTTCTTGTATTGGGCATTTTTCTTGCCTTTTGATTATTGCTCCTTGCCATCCTCAGAAAGCTTTTATTCTGAAAGTATCCAGTTCTTAAAGGAAACAAAAAAATGCCTGTGTTCTAGGCATGCAAATTATCTTCCACAGCCCAAGATGTACATTTGAGTCAGGCCTCTCAGTTCATCTGCCAGTAAGGATTGTTGCTGCTGCTGTTTCTTTGTTCAGAAGTAGTTTATCCCAACTCTGTGATTTTTCTTAGTGGGATTTTAGTTTTGTAGTGACATAGTAGTAGTGACAGACAGATCCGAGCTCCAGTAAAGCTTCTCTTTTTCTTAGAACAGACTTATTTCTTAGCCAGTCCCAACATTCAAACTGATACCCTCCAACCTCCTGAACCTCTATTCATGGAGAAGTGCAATCTGACTAACTTGTGATGGTTTGGAGCTGGTCTGGAGTGACAAACTGCTGCTTTCTGTAGCAATGGGATGTGACACTTGTTCCTGCTGGTCTGTGGAAGTTCATACTTGGAAATGCTTACCTGTGCCTGGTGCAATGCCAGGCAGAGTTCCTTGCTCTTTGCTTGCTGCTGATTTCCAGGGAGAAGCAAAAGAAACTGAAAGGCTTATTCTAGTCATTAAAACCGCCTGTGTCTGTTCTCACTGTTCTCAGTATATATCCAAATAAGTTTGAGTTAACATTTGGGAKGTTTTTAGAGGCAAATTATGTTTGGTTAGTTTTTTTTTGCCACAATGTGCAAAATTTAACGTGTTATGCGAGTCTTTATCCCTACGTGAATAAATGTAAGGAAAACTGAATTCCAAGTTAAGAACAGGTAGAAAAGAAAKAAACCCTACATAAAGGGAAGTCTTTACGCTCTATGTTCAGTCAAGACATTTCTGTGGTACAAAATGTCAGTATGTGACTGACTCTTTTTTGACCAGCARTTTATTGTTTGCAAATCCTCTAAGACTTTCAGAATCTTTGCTGAATCTCTAATCAGTTTGATTTCTGTGTTTAGTCTTATAACATGAGCTTATCTGGAATAAAAGAATTCCTTTCTTTTTTTGAGAGAGAGACTCATGATTGTGTTTTAGTAAGTAGACTTATAGGTGCTCAATTTAACCATCAGAGTGAYACAAAGCAGCTCTTAGATTTGCTTGCATTCAGGTAGCATTTTTAATGCAGTATTTCATGTAACTTTGGATCATTCTTTCAATTAAGAAGCCCTTAATCCCATATATGCAATAGCATTTTTACAAAGTATGTAATTTATCACTGGTCTATRTGAAATATATGGTACTCTTCGATACAACTATTGCTAGATGATGTTTCTATTATTTTGACTTTTMAAAGATMTGAAGGRCTAGACACAACCAAAAATGAAAAGATGCACCATGAAATGTAAATATTCTGAACTTGCTTGGCAGCAAATATTAGATTGTTTTCCCTCAGGATGTTTCTCTCCCATTTTTTCCTTTATACTCTCTCCAACCTTAAGATATCATCAACTTTTCCAGTCTTGAGATTTATGTGAGCTTTGGATGTTTTTAAGGAAGGGATCTTTAGAAGATTAATTTCTGAATTTTGTCRTTAGAATTGCTGAATTTCTGAAATAGGAACAATAAACAATGAAATGKGAGTACAACAAAAGAGAATGCGAGAGAGATCTTGGTGATTAAGTCCAGGTACTTGAGATACAAYCACTGCCAATGCTGAATCAGTTTATGGGTCTTTTAATTAATTGGATCCAAGAGGGGTGATTTACATGGCATCCTCTCAGAGTCACAAACCAGTCTCTGGAACGTGGATTTCAAAGTGYTGCTAAAAATGAGTCTTCCTGCTTGTTCATACCTTTTGAGAAGATAAATTTAGACAYTTATGAAGAACTATTTAATGATTTCTTTCTAATTTTAGTTTTAATTCTTTTATGTCTTAGGGACTGTGTGGGTGATGATATTAAAAAAATTAAATACATGGAATCTTTTGATGGATGGTATTTTAAGGTCAAATGAAGTGCACTAATGGATTGTTCTGCTTCCTTTGGCCATTTGTTTGATCCTTATTTGTATGATTAGTAAGTGCTAGAACTATTAATGGAATTAGACTGAGATAGGTGAGAAATTATTGAATAGGCAGAGGATTARCAAAAGTACTTGGTGTAGGATGTATACAATTTTTCATACTGCACTGTTTCCATCAACTGCATTCTCCCAGGAGTCATATTTGCATATTTCATTGCAAGCACATGAGCACAGGCTTTTTAGTGGAAATTTTGCATGATAATGCCTAAGCTATTGCTAATGGTTTCCATGAAGTACATGCACTGAAGAACAAATAAATTGAGTTATGTACTCCTTGCTATTTTCTAATTTTTAACATTAAAACTGTACATTTTTCAGGTAAGCCTAATTGCAAGAACTAGGATCTGGAAACATTGCAATGACCAGTGAGTGTTGTGGCTTGTGGTTTTGTTTGTTYAGACTGTTTTGACTTTTCATTCCTTGCATAGAGATTTTGCAAACTTGTGCTTCCCAATTTTTTTTTTTTTTTTAGTGCTGGAGCAAATGTAAGCTTTGGAAATTTCTGGAGGATTTTTCTCCAAATGCTTTTTGACATTTTAGTGTTTCTCCTTACTCAATGTTTTCTAAAGGTGAAACTGTTGGCATTAGTCTCTGGTAGGATATGGGTATATGTTTGGATTCCCAGATGTTATGKAATGATTTTGTTTTATATCTCCAGAATAATCTGGYCAAAAGCAGAAGCACTTCTGGCCCTGGGTAGAACATCTCTCTTCTGTTCTTGCTTTTTGCCTTGTGTTCCTCTTGTACTGAATACGGTTTGGCCAAATACATGATTCAGGAAAGTTTACTTTGGTAAAGACATTATTCTGATTAATACTATTGTAGTGGAAGAACATCAGGTTGAGAGTCCCTGTGGGCCAGACTGCACATCTGTTTGGAGCTAGAARCCTTAAAGTCTGAGCCCTTAGGTCTAAGCCATATAAATTGCTTTATTGCTGCAATAAAGTTGCTTAGTATGACAGAGGATAAAATTCTCTGCAGCACAGAACTGGTATTTCAAATATGTTGCATGCAGTCCAGCATTGTGCACAAATTAATTTGGATTCATTGTCCCACATTTATATGCTATTCCAATGATCCAGGATGTTTCATAGTAGTTCAGAAGTGTCTTGACTCTTGAGTTGTCTGTTGACCTTGGTGCTATCATTTCCCGTGGTTTTTTTTCAGTTCAGCTGTGGACTGTAAATCAGCTACACTCTGATAGTTTGCCAATTTCTCTGCGGATATTTATGTATCTCAAAGGAGTMATTTGTAAACTTAATTTGGAAAAAATTAACCTGGATAATRCTCTGAACAACCTCTTTTCCATAGCTGATCTGGATTAGAGCAGGAAYTGGGACTAGAGACTTCCTGAAGCCACCCCTCCTTTTTTCTTTWYTTCCCTTCTTCCCTGTCTTTATTTCTAATCTATTTTCCCCCAGAATGGGACTGCAGGAATTCAYGTTTAGGAAATTTCTTTCCTTTTGGATCATTCCATAGCCAAGAATATTGCAGAATACCAGAAATTGGAGTGGTCATGCATGTGGGCCTGAGAACTGATTTCTGCTGTCTTTGACAATGGGAGTATTTGTTCTACTGAATAGTGCAGTTGTCTTTTCCTTTGGGCCTTTTTGTGGCTTTTGACATAAATAATCTTAGCTTAGAATCACAGTTATATACTGGCCTTTTCTACACTTGGTTATCCTGGTTGCAGTTTGAGTCTGTGGGTTTTTTTTAAGATAAAAGTAGTGTGTATATTTTATGTTCATAAAATCCATAAGTAGATAGTGACAACTCTTCATTCACCTCCCATCCTCATCGCTTCCAGGTGTAAATATTTCGGTCAGAGGTTGTACAGATAGGTTGCAGGTGCTTCCTTTATGTCTCCAAGGACCAGCATGTCAGAACTGACCTTCAGTACCTCACAGTGAAAAAGAATCAAAACTTCCCCTTCAAAATGACATGGGCAAATATCTGGCAGCACAGACATATCTTTTATCCAAGTTTATCTTATTTGGATCAATTCTTTCTAAGGATAGTCAGTTTTGTAAGCACCTCTGATGGGACATTTGTGGTCACACACTGGCACAGGTTGCCCAGAGAGGTTATAGAAATAATACCTACAGATATTCAAATCCTGACTGGACATGATCTTGCTCAAACTGCTGTGGTGGCCTTGCTTGAGCTGGATGACATTGAGTCCCATCCAACCACCCTTGGTGATAATGTGAGAATTTCCTTCCAACAAGAAAACTGTAGTTCCTGTATTGGATTGTATCTATACTGTCAATAATCCTGTCATGAATGATCTCAATGTTTTTTTACTAAGGCATTTAATAATGACATAATATCCCGTTATTGATGAGCATTCAGAATTCCTGCTGATTCCAAGGGGAGTGGTGGCAGAATGTTGCCCTGGAGAGATCGATCAATATCATACTCAAGTTTCCTAACCCCTGATTTCCTAAATGACTGATGCTCTCCACTTGGAAACTGTACTACCTGGTGGTATTATTAAAGGGCCATTTTGTTTTCATAAACCATCCCCAAGCAGTCAGGGACTGCTTTGAAACTCATTGTGTTGTGCAACTAGGAAGTCAAGTATAATGAAATACAAAGTGTTTAGGTACAATAAATGAGTCAGAAATTATAACTAAAAAACCAAGACATCTCTTAAAATTGATTCCACTTGTATGGAGAAAGGCAGCACTTTTACCTAGAAATGTCTTAATTTTTGTAATACACTTTTGAGTCAGTTCACAACTGAAATTTGACATCAATAACTGTGGCTATTATTTTAACTTTCTATAGTGGAGCAATTCTGTAGTTGATATTCTCCCACTCTATAAAATATTTATAGGAAATAACTGCCAGGTAGAAACACCTTATGAAAAAACAAAGTGTAAACAGTCTGAAGTGGCCCATAGGGTGAGGAGGAAAAAATAATCAATATAATATCACATTCTTTGCCAAAAAAAAAAAAGACTTTGCCCTTCCTCTTCCTCATCAACATCATCTCACCAGTGATTTGGGATGCTGAGGGCTCACTATAACATTCCTGTAGGATGAAGTGACTGACCTTAGGACCCAAAGGGGCAGTGAAAAGCTGAGCATAACATCAGAAGGAAATGGATAGGTAGTAGAAAGCTTTTGTATCTTGGTTTTGACTCAGTAAAATTTGAACTATCGTCTTGGTAATTCATTTTAACTGGACAAACAATTCTTTGATTAGGCAGTTAAGGCTTTAATTAAATGAATGTGAATTGTAGTGTTGTACTTTAGTATTCCCTCCCCATTTTTCCTGGAAGATGTTGAGTACCATGTGAGTCAGCAGCAGGTACATACAACACTCTGCTCCTTCCCCATCCAGTTCCAAAGTGRTGACAGTATGCTCACCTGCTGCATTTTGGGGCAGAATGGGGGAAGAGTGGATCTGTCCATGAGATGCACAGAACTGACTGGACTGTAATAGTTCATACCATGCTTTTTCCCCCTTCTTTTTTTTGTGATCTGTGTATGAACAAGTTCTTCAGAGAAAAAAAGATTCTGCTTATGACTATGCATCTGCTGTCTCAAAGGGCTCAAGAGGGAACATTTGGCTCTTTGTGATTATAGTATTTTTCTCTGGTAATTTCTCTAACATGCTAGCTGGCCTCCCACATCAACTCCTGAATGGCAACTGACAGCACTTTTTCTTCATGAAAAGAAATTTTTAATGGGCTGCACCATAAATAGCTGGAACTTGCAGTCCTATGTGAAAAATACAGGATATGAGTCATTAACAGCAGCAGGGGACCTTCGATCCTGGGGAGCTTTACGAATCTTCTGTGGCCATATCAAGGGCTGCCTTTCATCTGAGCAGCACATGTTCWTTCCAGATAGCTTTAGGAGGCAACCTGCCTCCCACTGGCTGCTTTTGTAGTATCTGCTCTCTAGTAAAACATACTCCAGGCTTCAGGAAACTCCAGTTTCTTTTAGAGTTGCTCAGTTACTGGTACCTTAAAGTAAAATCAAGAAAAATCGAATAATTACTGGATTGTCTTTGGGAAAAGAGAGGAAGAGGCTAACTCAGGAAGCTAGACCTCAGTTCTTTCCAGAGTTTCTGATGTCCCTCGTTCTCCCAGAGAGGTCAATTTTCTGATGATTTCAATGACTCTTTAAAGATTTCAATTAGGTTAACACTTGGAGTAGTCAAAGAGAAATTATTCTGAACATTTCTGTAAATCTCTATTTCTAATATTTTAAAGCATTCACTTCAAAAAAAGCATTAACCGCTTATAGTCAATTTCCAGTAGTTACATATGGATTTGAAATTCTTGAATACAGTTTTGAACTGCTTTATGCTTCCATCTTTCACAGAAAAAAAAAAGCTGAGGTGCCAACATCACAGCTTATTTTAAGGTAGGGCTCAGTGAGAGAGGGAGAAAGCAATACCTTCCAGGTCTTTTGACTTCCAGGACTGTGCTTTAATAAAACACCATCTTCTGGATAATTAGCAAGTAGTCTGCTAAGTAAACTTCAGTTCAGGAGAACTTCTCACTTGAATCCAAGGTTGAAGAAATAGCTTTAATTCTTCACATCTGGCAGATGAATTCCCAAGTCTKTTAAKGCAAAAAGTTAAATGTTTGGATTTWTCAGAATACGTGCAATGCTCTTTAGTGTCACAGACCAGCAAAAACAGTTTTTAAAAATTAATTACTGTAAAAAATCCTTCTGTAGCTGAATTTACTTAATGCTGATGCTTTTATCAGGAATTACATATGGTATTCCAGCTAATATTGTGAACTTTATGGTATATTAGATCATACTGGAATAAATTGTCAAACTTATTTCTGTGCCTATGACAATAATAATGTGGGGATTTTTGAGTGGAATTACAGGCATTTGTAACATACTTATAGTATGGTGTCTGTACTGTGACTGGAAACACAAACCCATCTGTAGAATGACCACAGCTGAGGTTTAAATTCAGATCTGGAGTGGCACCTAGCAAACCCTGATTTCCAAATGCTTTTCATTGCCAAAGAAGCAGCATCTTTAACTCGCAATGCAAGGCTTTGTCAAGTGATTACTTCTCCATTAAAGCTACAGAATAACTCACTGCTAAGGAGGCTGCTGCAGTCACCCAGGTGGAAATCTGCAATGTTTGGACCATGACAGTGAAGACAAACCTTACAGCTCTGACTTATGGAATTAGTAAGTAAATAAAGTAAAATGGGGCTGATGGGCCCTTGACTAACCTTGAACTGTCAGGCCCTGAAAAATGACGAGTGACTATGAGCTTTTTATTTCTAGATGTCAGCTTGAAGCTGATTTATAGTAGCCTTCCAGTCAGAGAAAACTACTTAGGGGCTGGATGGGGTATTATGGACTTTGCAGAATGTACACTGGCATTGCAGAGAGGGTTTTAGTATGGAGAATAGGAGGTCAAATTAAGGGATTTGAAATTCCCTGTAAATCCACACTCTCAAGTTGCCATTTATGCTTTCTGAGATTTCTGGTTCTGAAACATGAAGTGCATAATCCCAAAATTTGGCAAGCAACAGAGAAGATGAGTAGCTGTTGCCTCCTCTCTGCCTTGATTTTCCAGTTTTATTGGAACAGTTACAGATTTCTGTRAAGTTGCAGATGTCTGTCTTTGCTCACTAGTCTTTAATGAGCTTTTTTGTTTTGGTAGTACATCACCTATTTATATTTAACAGCTAAGAAGTTACCTGCAACATAACAGATGTGACAAAATCTTTTTTGTTTCCTCAATCTTTACCCTCTACCTCTTGCAGATGTGGAAAAGTTAACATGCAAGCCTTGTTTGGATAAGGCCAGTCAATGTTTCTGCTTCCTTGATAGCTAAATGGAGATGGAAGTTGTRTTCTAAATGCCTTTCATTTGTGATACACTTTAAGAGAAGATGAAGGTGTGTATTTCTATACTGCTTCTGCTTCCATCACTCTGTATGCTCCCTGTTTTGTGGCAGGAAGCGAAGCAGACTGGGAATCTGTGGCTCATGATGTTCACTAAGTGGCAGTCCCAAATTTCATATATGCTTGCCTCCCATCTGGTAAGTGGATGAGTCATAAATGACTCAACTTTCTCCACTCATCTTAAGAATAATCCTTAATGACTCACATAGAATGTTTGCAGGGGCTCTTGTTGTTGGACAGCACTTTACCTCTTCTCTCATCTYTCCTGTACTGTGGATTGCAGCCTTTCAGAGCAAAATCCTCTCTCCTGGAACTTGGGGTTGGTACAGTTGCTGCTTTAGTGAGTCATTTTTGATTTAAGTATGACTTCTAGCTTTGTCTATAGTACTGTCAGTGAGGTGGAGATCAGCCTTGTGGATAGTGTGTAGGTAAAGCCCAGGTCTGGAGCCCCTGGAGGTGCTTGTGGTGCACACAGTGCTCCTGCAGGACAGGCTGGTACAGGGGCAGGACCTGCCCTCATGGTGGCTGTGCCCACCAATGCCCATGGATGAGCAGGCTCTAATCTAGAGCCTCAGCAGTGTGGGAGCAGGCTTGCCTTTAGCTAGAGGATGTGCAGTAGGGAAAAGCAGGGTCACAAGTTACTCCTTCTCTTATGCGCAATGAATAGAGAGAACCGACCTGGACTTGGTACTAGGTCTGTTTTAATTCTAGGCAGGTGTTTGTTGGCTCTGAAGTCTGTCTGAAGTGCAAGTGGATTATGAATCCTTGTCATCAATGACTGTACTCTAACTCAAGTAGTAGCAGTGATCTACATGTGTGCAGAGAACTTCAGTACTCTCARGAGTTGYTAGTSATGTCTATRGGTGATCAGAAGAAGCTAAAGGGGYGGCAGGGAATTTTTCTTGGACTTACCTTCTTATGTATATTTGCACATCCTTGGCATATTGCAGCTAAAAATGGAAGCAAATGTACACTTCCCATCTAGAAAAATGCAGATATTACATCCATGAGACACAAATAGCAACTGATGTCTTACAGTATTCCCAACCATATGGCCAGTCCTGTAGATGTGCCCCTTATGTAAGAGAGACCCTGTTCTACACTTCAGWACTGTGTGGCAGTTCACTGGAAAGGGAGTTTGAGAATCATTAATTGAAAAATGTCTAGTGTCTTCCATATTTGAATTTTTAATTTCAAAACCATTCTGTTAATAATCAAAGTTTGTACTCTTTGAAATGAATCTTCATATTATAAATCCTTTTACTTATCTTTCTATTTAATTAGAACTAAATAGCTGTTTCTCCTCAGCTCATTATTTTGTCCCTAAAGCAATTTCTTATATGTCCTCGCTAATTACTAAAATCACATCTCAATGGCATCCATTCCTGATGGCTTTGTGATTGTTTCAGGGTTCATGAGAAACAGCACTTGCTTGGCAATCTATATCTGAAACAAAATGCCTCATAAAAATGTAATTTTATGTTCAATTTTATTCTGTTAGCAGTTATTTTCTAATTGGGGTTTAAAGATAATGTGGATATTGCCCCCAAAATTAAATGAATACTTGGCTTAAGTTTTTAGGAAGAATGTAAACACAAAACAAGGGTGGTTAGCAGAAATAACTACATGAAATGAGCATTTCTACATCTGGAAGGAAAATAAAAGCATTTTAATAGGATCACCCCAAACAGATAAAATTTCCTTTGCAGATACTTGATAGCCATAGAAGGTGAATGGTTTTTTGTCATTTGGTGAGTTTAATACAACTGAACTTCAAGAAGGGGAGTGAAGCAGACTGCAGATGCCTTTGTTATCAAAATAATAACACAAGATCCTCTTAAACACATTTTTGAAGAGCAGAAAAGTAATATAATTTGGGAACAAACAGCTATAGAAAACAGACAAAAATGGGCCAAGGCAAAGTAAAAATCTGTAAGGGTGCAGTAAGAGTATTAGATACTACTCCCAAACATCAGCCTATAACATGGTCTTGGACTTTGCCCTTACTAACAGCCATAGCACAAAAGTAGGGGTGTGCTGATTTCAGTTTAGTCATGCTGCAAAGTCAGGAGATACAAAACAGTGAGGGTGATTATAAGCATATTGCATAAAAACAATCTCATTAATTTGTGAAACAAGTTAATAGCAATAGGAAACKTAATATTGGGATAGGCAAGACTGTACTTTTATGGGTCAGCCTTTTTCWTAGAAACTAGAGGTCTGTGAGCTGGGAGTGGTGCAGATCAGGACTGGTGGTTGACTACAAGGCACAAGAAGATGTAAAGTCCTGAAAAAAGCAAATGTGCTGCCAGGAGCCTATGGGTCACTGCAGCAAAGGTGGGGAGCCAAAGATGGGTTCTGTGCTGTTGAACATGGAACTCATTGATCTTTAATCTTCAGCATACTGAAGATTCTGCCTGTCAGAGGAAAAAATAGTTTGCAAACAAYGAGTTTTCAATTTTGTATGCTAAGCTTTGTGTATGGATTACAGGCTTCCATGACTGTCACTCAGTACCTTCAGTGAGTGCAAAGATGGTTTTTAGCAACCCTTGTTGTAGATTTTATAGCTTGAAGACTAAAACATTCTCTAAAACTTGTTTTTCAACTAYGTACTTTGATTTTTCTACCACTAAGCAGAACTACATTTCATTACTGACTTTAATGGAATTGGGAAGGGACCCAAGAATATCCATATTGGAGTCTAGCATTTTGCAGATGCCTTTGGAAAATCTGGTCTGCAGTACTGATCAAGAATAGCTACTTCCCTTGTGAAGTGATCAGAGAAAAAGATCTCTGAACTACGTCATAGTGATTTTACTTAAATTAGAAGAAAAGGTAAGAGAAGTTAATATCACACACTGCATGTTATTCTGTATTCTTCACTTATCTTGTGTTTCAATTGCTACAACAGAAAATCTCCAATAAACTGTCACTATCCTSAAAGAAATCTGGGGATTTATCAGGTGAGATACTCCTGTCAGAGAATTGTAACTGTTCAGGTTAGGGGCATCTGAGCTTTGGATATTTYTGAGTAAAGTTAAAACAAATAGTGTTGCAAGAATGTTATGAGTAACTAACAGCATTGGAGAGCTGCAGTCCTCCAGGTGCTGAGGACAGAAGGCCTCTAATATGTGAGAGTTSCATTTAGTCTAGGAGGTAACTCCAAAAACTGTTGTAACTGATCTTATTTTTATTTTACTTGAAGAGTTAAGTAGGTGCATATGCAGTTGTCTTCACTTGATTTTTTTTTTTTGCTGTGCTCACCCCTGCAGGGAGGGTAATGTTGGGCTCCTTCGGGGTATAAACCACTCAGTATTTTTAGCTGCATTAGGCCCAAAGAAACTCCTCCACAYTTAATGAAGTGTCAAAACTAGTTTTGGTCTGGCACTTTTACCTAATGTGTCTTACAGCATTCTGAAATCATTTGTGTGCCTGTGAACTGTAGACATAACCCCTCTCAATTTTGTTTCATTCAGTCTTTTGCACTTGCATWTTTAATTCTTTTTCCCAGTCATCTTTGTTGCATTACCTGTTCTCCATTTCATTTGATAACTAGCAATAGACTGTATGTTAGTGAGGATTTCCTTCTGCATGTAGAGGAGCCCTTCTCCAAGGTATTGGTACTGCCTTTGTTGTCCTTCCAGAACTATAAGCATTTACTTAGCTCCCTATACAGAAGACAGCTGGAACAGAATATTTGAATAATAATTTGTAGTTCACTGATTAGTCCTTGCTTTAAAAGCTGTGTTTGAATGCATTGCTCCATTGCACCAAAGAAAAAGGCTGCAGGTTTTTTCCTCCACTTAGCAAGCCCATGGTGGCAGCAGCAGGAGCATGAGCTTGTCCACACTCCTCTGGAGAGGTACTTCACCCTGTGTGTGAGAAAACACTTCTCTGTAACCTTCTTAGCTTTTGTSATAGCCAAAATGAAGGGCAATTCTGATGATTTTTCCTCCTCAAACTATGTGAAGAATTTTTTTCATCAGGAAAGTTACTAAGATTTTTTTATATAGACCATTGCAGGCCAAATTAAAATTATTGCAGGGATAGGAACTGGGTGTTCTGAAGTAAAAATACTTTTCAGAATTTTCGTTTTGCAAAATTAAAAAAAAGTTACATTTTCCCAACTAATTATGTAAGTGTTAGTAAGAATTACATGCCCTGCATTTTAAAAGCTACTAAACTAATTCACTATTTTATGCTGGATTTTGCAAAGGAGAAAAAACTACCTTGCTGCTTATTCCTTTTTCACACTCTGTATTGCAATTTGTTAATTTTCTATCACAGACAGCTTGTTTCCACATCACTTTGCTGAAGGCTCTATTTTTGGTGTACCTGATTTGATGACTCTGGGCATTATGAACTGCACTAAACTTGAGCAAAATCAGCAGCTGATGGCACTGTGTTGCCTAACAACTTCAGGAGTTTCTGCACTTGTGCTGAGTTGCCATAGCAATATCTGCCCACTGGTGGTGGACTTACTTCAGAAGTTGCAATAAAAACAACTGTCAGACTAACACACATTAKCCACAGCAACACCAAGAAACTGGAAATTATTTTTGTCACAAACATAAATGGAGCTTCATTGTGCTTTAGATCATCCCTAGGTGTTTTGGAAGGTCCAACTTTCTGCTGCTTTATTCAGTAAATGTAAGTGTGTAAGTACTGAGATGGGCTGGAATGTTTCAGTATTTGACACAATGTGAGGATCAAGTTCTTGTCTCATGAACATTCCTCAGTTTTGATACTGTTTCTGCAACACCCTTCCTTTTGCCTCGTTTTGTTACTGACCCTTGCTTTATTTCATTTCTTCCACTTGCTGCAAATATTCTTCATATCAACTCATTCTCCTTCTTGAGCAGTTCAGACATTTGGAGAAAGAATGTTTGTGGGTATGATTTAAAGTTACCTTTAAAAAATTTTAAAATATCTCCGAGTTCTGAATATTTGAGTCCTTTTGCTTCTTCAGAGTCTTTYAGCTACTCTACATGCTAAAGTTGCAGGATTGAGATTTTTCAAACCAGAAAAGCTAATGTAGCAACTTTAACCCAGCAGTTTATTAGCCCATCTGTTTTGCTTCACTGGCCTATTGAGACAGAAAAAACCCCAAATCCCTCTTTCTGCAAAAGATGCTGGAGCCTTTACTTTGGGTGCATGTTTCCAGATTTGTTTGGTTTAACTCAATAGATTGAGAACTCTTTTTCCCCTTTGGTATTTGGTTTATCTGTTTAGCTTTCCTGGATTAAAATTCAATTTAGTCAAGTACTTGGATGAAATGATGCTTTAATTTGGTCTCCTTGACAGGGAATTTTYCTCCCTGAAGCAGCAACTGATTGTTTTTCTCAGTATGGTCTGTAACCATTGAGTGCTAACTGACCCAGGTTTCTGTCTTGAACCACAGTGTTAAAATCTCCATATAGAAAATATCACATTGTCCATTTCCACTCTACCTTAATTGTCCAAAATTAAGTGTGATCAGTGCAACCCTGTCTGAACAGACACAGCTTGGAATGTTAACTGCTTGCTGATGATGTGTTTGCTTAGCAATTTGCAGGCTATCATTCTGATTAATAAAAAAATTTGCTGTATCTATGGAAACAAAGTGTGGAAAATAGCTTTTACATCTGAGGAATGTTCAAGGAAAATGATTAGATGGCCTTAAAAATGATAGCAGCTGTCTTCAGAGAAAACTTGGGGCATTACTGGTGTAGGAAGGACTGTAGAAATATGTGGCATGTAGGATCCTAACACTTTAACTGCATTCTAATCAAATATTGCTTTAGCAAATTATCTTTATGCAAATCACTGCATCTGTTTGGTTTYTTCTTGATGCTTTTGTGAATTGCCATGTCTTAATTGAGCTGTCCCARGAGATGATTTAAATAATGTTAATTATTAATTGATTGCCTCTAGATTAACTCTAAAAGAAATTAAAATTTCAACATGAGGATAACAAACAGTATTTGCACCAGATTTGCCAATGTTTTCACTCTTTTGGAGAGCCTTTAGATGGCATTGTCTCGTTGCCTGGCATCTTGCTGTAGAGTCAAAGAACCATGAATGTATTCTCTTTGCCATTTTATTTTTCCAGCTAATGGTGTTGGCCAACAAATGACAATTTTAGGAGTTCTCCTGGCATTAAAAATTCGAGTCTTTAAGATGTCTTTTTCTCTCAGCTTCTTGACTCCCAGAAGTTATTTGATGTGCTCAAAGCACTGGTAGGTCTTGTGCCTTTGTCAYGGCCAACATGGGAGCTTCTGCATTYTTTTAATGGCAAATAAAAGTRTTTCCAAAGATCTTGGATAAAGGCAATAGAATGGAGCTTTTCASAATGTGCACTTCATGGTCCAGCCTATATCTGGCAGTCTTGGGTAACATGAAATATTAAAAGGGGGAAAGGTTTATTTAGGCTGAGGTGAGAGGGAGCCTGAAGCTCAGTGGATAATCCTTGGTAATGAGAGCAGAGGGGGAACTGTTTTTCAACAATTTTGGAGATTTTTTTTCCCAGTAAAATACTGTTCCTCAGGGGCCAGTGAAAGTATTTTGAGTATGGTGCAAGAGCAGTGTAGTGGCAGAAYCCCTYGTGCTCCTTGTGAAACCAGCCTTKGCTGAKAGCAGGAGAGGCTRCAGGAGCTCTGCTGCTCCTGTGTCCCTTTTAGACTCCCTGCAAGAACAGGTTTTCATTTAAAGCTTATACTTGTCTGTTTTCTGCCTCAGGGGAAAAGAAGCCTCTTGAAGTAAAATACCTCTTGTGAGAGTCAACCTTGGGAGCTTTTSCTTGGATCCATCTTGTAAACAGAATCTGAGCATTTACTTAGAGTTTTGTGGTCCTTAATTTGACCTGGCCTAGACCTGCTTGTAACAGCAGTGGATCAGTTAGTAGGGAACAACAAGTAGATGAAAAGAAAAAGAAAATGTGATGTAACATAGAAAACTAAAACAGGCATACAAAAATAAGCATTTAAGGTATGTCTCAAGATACATTTGAGATGCATAATATATTAWGATATAATGCAATATAACTGCAACATTGCTTGCCAAAGTATAAATGCCTGAACCTTTGAATGTTTTGATATTTTTGGAGGCCCATGTAAGGCATAAAACTTTAGATATTTTAGAACTGTTATTGCAGTGATGGACTATGAATGTTTATTTACTTGAAAGGAAACGGAGCTTAGTTAGGAATCCAAGTGTATTGCAATAGTTCTAGCTGGATGTACACCTTTTCACTTGGGTCATAAGAACTGCTTACACAGATTAAAATACTTGTTTGGTTAAGTATTATTTTAGAATTTATGGGCAGCTGAATTTGGATAAGATTAATGCAGAGGCAGTATAAAGTGATATAACATCATCTGCARAAGTCTTTGCAAAGGACTACACAGTGTTTTCCACAAGGAGCAAAGTGCTCCTCGGCAGATGGTACAGCAGAGTTTTTCTTGAGAAAGATTTGTTTTGTTTTGTTTCCATTCACTTCCAGCTCTGATGAGAGTTTGCAGGAGTGTTTCCAGATCATCCATGTGAGCTATACCATGTGTGCAGCTTGGGAAGTCAAATGTCTGCAAGGGTGTCTGGATGTTCCAGACAAYGTTGGATTGGGTTTGCTGGGGGATTCTCTCAGAGGGACACAGATTGAATTACAATGAGTGAGACAGGAACCATCTGAATATAGGGAGTCTTTATATTTCTTGCCATGTGGATTGAAAAAACCCCAGAGAAACYAAGAAACCATCAACCCTCTCTGCACCCCCCAAAAAAATCTGCCCACCCCCCGCAGCCAAGAAACTGAAAAACAGCACCAAACCCCCTGCAGATGTTAGGCATTCCAGATAGCTGCAAAAATGCCTTTTCTGGTGGTTTTGGCATCCTGATTTTGCTCTCCCTCTTTGAGGAAGGGATAAAAATGTTACATATTACACTAGCAATCCTGTGATGGGGCACATGCTTCATCTTCACTTACTGAAGGGAAGTCTCAGGCATGGGGAGACTGAGAGGCAAGGCCATACAGGCAGTGTATGAGAAAAATAAATCCTCCTCCAGATTCTCAGGTTGGTGTGCTTAGGGCAGCACTTAATTCCACTGTGCCCATTGTTAAATATATTTCTCTGCAAAAATGACATCACTGGTAACATGCACAAATGAAAAGATGAAGTRTTTTGGAAGACTCTTAAAGCTCCTGGTAAGTTGTATTTCTGTAGCAAATTKTGTTCTGAGACCAGAATATTACTTAGGCACTAGGAAAACTTACATTCTCAATATATAAATAAAACCAAATGCAAATAAAATGGTACTTTTTTTCTTTTAAATCTAGCAGGTATGACCAACTTACTGAGTATMATTTAATATAATATTGTAATATATTAATATAATATTMCTTTCAGAAAARTGAAGTGCTGCARTTCCAAGTTCAGGTCTCTATATCAGGGAGTATAAAGGAAATGTAAAAAGAAAGTAGTCAGAACATATTCTTAGGATCACATCTATTCAACAATGCGTTTAAAAAACTCCTGTGTGTATGAATTTACATCTGAATTAGAATAGTTTATAACTGAATAGTTAGTGTGATATTGGTTATACTGAATTTTCATCTGCCAAAGCCATACTGCAAGATTGCCTTTTTTAAAGGTTTTTGCTCTTAGCTTTTACTCAGTGTTGCTCCAAGTGTAAACTCTCCTTCATTAGAATCTTGAGTATATTTCCTTCTGTATTCATGTAATTCAGAACAACCTATATGATGTGACATGTCATGAATAAATCTGTGAAGCTAATAAATCCTATTTGTGGTTTGGAAAGGAGAACACTGCTGTTCTTTCATAAAGCATTTTTTTATTAATGGAAGATAGAGACAAATATCAGAATAGGAATGGTTGAACTTGTAGCATTATTTGCATGGCTGATGTCCATGGAGACAAATGGCTACAAAATCAGTTTTCTTACAAAATCACTTGACTTGAGTATTCTAAAAAGTTATTAGGAATAAGGGGGATACTTTCATGTTCTGTCAAGTGTAATTAGATACAGGAATGATTTTAAATTTTCATCACAGGCTTAACATTCACACATTTGTCCTTATGCCCAGTTTCTGTGTGCCAGAATGAATTCTTAGTGAGGTATGCATGGTTTGAGTGGATATCTGATAGAATGAACAATCTGAAATTAATAAACTTTCTCATTCTATACAGTACATCACAATAAAGAATGTAATTAAAAATAATGGACTTGGGCAGGACATGCTTTTGTGTGCAGTTTAACAAAAACCAGCAAAATTATATTCCTGCAGATTACAAGTAGTTTTGGGATAATTGACTGCATGCAGTTTTTAACAGGATAACTGTAATTAAAACTGTAATTAAAAAAAGAAAATAATAGAGCATGTGTATGTTTCATTATAAGTATAAAGTATTTCCCCTTTCAGATACTTACAAGTAGATATCATAGCAAATATACAAATGCACGCTAATGAGGAGTAATGAGCTGTTCTCTAAGTTAGTRTTTAATTGATTTGGCTAAATATCAGTCTGTAGGAAGAAATGCAATTTTTTCATACAAGTAATGATTTTTACATTTGCAAATATGTGATTGGAACTGTGTCAATCCCCAACAACTTCCAGTGTTGTCTTTTGTGAGATTATAGAAGCCTCTGCCAAGTGTACTTCCAGATAATTTTTGAGTGAATTTGGAACCTAAGATTTCCCAAGAAAACTTCAACTCATGCAATTTTCTGCCGGTTTTGTGAAGAAAGTAATAGGGATAAACTAAGTACACTTGGATATCTATAACAAAAAATAGGAAATGCTCTTTAATATAGTTATAATTACTTTGGAGGCAGATTTTTTCTGTAAAAAGGTACTATGTTGATGTGATCAAAGCGATGAATCTTCCTTTTAGAGCTGTCACAAATTTAAAATGTTGCTAAATGTCATGGTGGTAAGCCTTGGCAGAGAATTCCCTCGGCTTGGATTTTCCTTCTCTACTCCTCTGCCTTGCCTATCATGTCATACATCTCTGTTCAGTAGTAAGTACATTTTCACCTCAGCAATATATCAGAAGTCATCCATTTTTGACACAAGGCAGGTGTCTTTCTAAAAAAAGAAAAAAAGGCCTTCAAAAGAATTTTGAAGTCTATGCTGATACCTACTTGGAAGGGCACAAACCACACGGATAGTAAGCTACATCCAATAGAACGTTGTCCCAATTTAAGATATATTTTTTCAGTCCCTCCAACTGTTTACAGAAACCATATTTGGCTAGGTTCCTTTTTATTGTCATCAGTAGATAAGTTCAGTCAGATGGGTCAGAATCTGCAGAAGGCATTACTTTTACTGAAGCTTCATTGAAATTAAATTTGGAGTTTGAATCAATGCCCAGGAATGATGTCAGCTATAGCAGATTAAATTTGCTAATGTCTCTTCATTTTAATTGTGTTTTTAAAACAAAGCAGATAATTCTTCCAGGCTTTTGGCTTTTAATGTTTTCAGCCTTTGTTTGGGCTGAATATTTTTGGCTATTGAATATTAAATTTTAAATCTATTTTGCAGTGCCTCTGCATACAAAAACATYGATTTAGTAGGCACGTTTCAACAATAATTTGTAAGTAGTAAAATATTCAATATTTTATCAGTCTTTTGCATACTGTCATAGTTGTTGTTTTATAYTATGGAGGAATAAGTAAAGGGAAAGGTGGAGAAATAATTACTGATGTGCAGTATTGTCTGTTACTTATCCTGAAAAATCRAATACACAAAATAATTCTTGAAATAATTTAATATTAAAAATAATATATAACCTGTAGGAAAATGTGTAAGTAATTCAATTGTCTSTCTCTGATAGTATTGTGTATTAGATATAACTAGGCAAGATTTTGTATTACTGTAACAAGATAATTTTGCTTTTGTTCTGYCTGGTGATATGCTTGTGGTCTGACTGCAGCCTGAGAATTGCTAGCCTTTTTATTTGTATCCTATGTCACATTAATTACAGTTGTAACCATTTTTTTAACTTAATCTGCTAAAACTCTTAATAACATAATTAAATCGATTGCATCCTGCAGCAATGAATTCTGCAGGTAAATATATCCTGCTATATCCTGCTGCTGGAAACAATGTGAAGTGTTCAAATTTCAAGTAATTGGAAAGGAAATGTCCTAATTTACTGGAGTAGGCATTCTCCTCAGTGGCAATACTTTGCTGTATGTTAGAATCCTAGAACCCCAGTTTTAACTGGAAAGGAGCTCTGGAGGTCTGGTAGTCAAACATGATAAAGGTATTTGGGGATGTGCCCAGATGAGCCTTGAACACTCCTAGGATGGCAATTCCCCAGCCCCTCTTTGCAACCTCTTCAGTACTTGCTTGTTCATAATGAAAATACTTTTTGAAATATTGGTTTTTCAAGTGGTGAATTCTTCCCCCAAATGCAGGAATTTCTCATGTTTCTACTTTCCCATTGCCTCTTGTTTTATAAATGCACCTTTGAGAATCACCTGCCTCCATCTCCTCTCTATCTTTTTGACTAGGTGCCTGTAGCTGGGGGGCAATAAGGACTCCCCTGAGCCTTTTCTACTMTGGGCTCCCCAGTTCCCTTAGTATTTCATAGATGATAGAGAGCAGCCTCACAAGGACCTTGTCTGGCACCTTTGGATGCCTCCAATCTCATGGATTTGCTTACACCAGATTAGTTAAGGGTTTCCTTCCCTTTATCACTCTACAGCAGGTACTACATCACTCCCACAGTATGTGCTAGGAGGCTTGGGGACTTGGAAACCCTCAGAACAAGCCACTGCATGGAAAAGTAAAGTGCTCTTTTCTATTATTTTTAAATGCCTTCCACAGAAGATATTTGGGAATCTTTACCATCCTTTTTCTATGTTTCCAGATCATATCTTCACCTCTGTGTGCATTTTTCTTTCACCAGTGCTAGTAACCATCCAATACGGTGAGAATTTGTTTTCTGAGACCATTCAGATCAGGCAAGGACAAGAGGTTTGCCATTCTTGCAGAAACCTGGGTTGGCTAGGTTCCACTTATCCCCTTTTTCTGTGGGATATTAACAGCTGAGGATCCAGTGGTATATAATGTGGAAATAAGGAAGTACAAAGGTAGCCTTTATCCTACTTATAGCATCCTCCTCTCTCCAGACTTTCCATTGTACAAAGGTCTTTGTGATCTGAGCTATTATTTTGTAAAAAAAAATTAGACATAATGGTACTTTCTGGGGTGAAAAATGTCAAGCAGTATGTTGCTGATACTAGAAAAATGTTAGGTTTGCTAATGTAATTAATCTCTTTGATCTCAGAAGTGGTACATGAATACTGTTTTACTCTCTTAGAAAAGTAGAAACAATGCTGATCTGACATCTGAAGACAAGTGTAAGATGAAATCTTGTTCTGTTCTAATACTTGCATTGCTACTTTTTTGTCTTCTGTATTTGTCATAGTGCTTGAATAACCTATATTTCTTCTTGTTTACCTGTTTTGCTTYTGTTTGCCTCRTGGTTYAATGTAACTGCCCACACCAACACAAGGTAGTTATGAAATTCAGACCTTCAGGTGCAAAGTTCTCAGATATCTCCTAGCTGCTTTTTTGCACAAAGGGAATATATAATAAAACTATCTTAGAAATTGTTATCTGCTACTGCTTAATTTCTCTGGTCTTTTTAATAGATTTCCAAGAGACAGGGAGAGTTATATTAAAAAAAAAWGTTCCTGTGTACATAAATATTGTGTAAGCATCKGCTAGTTTTATCAACTCTGTTGAGCAATCAKCCTCTCTAGCCCCCAAAGCTCTTTTTTCTTCAGAACTCATTAGTCACATCAGCTTGGTAAAGTTTTAACTGATTTGAAAAGATGCCATAGCACAGCAAAGTTCACAGTGAGGGAATTTTACACCATTTGCACAGCAATTGAGCAGATTGTAGCACTGGACATGAGCAGAGGGGATGTTTTTTCCCCTGCTTTATTTTGTTCTCTGCCACAGCTTACATTTTGACCCCCGAAGTGGACTCACTTTCCCTGAGAGGGAGTTGGCACTGTTACATTTTTACCTCTGACTGTGTGCTCTTCTGTAAGTGGGAAGCAGGGTTTGTGGAGAGCTCCTTTCCTTGTCAGCTGAATGGGAGAAGGAATGACACTTGACCCATCTGGGAGGTGCTGGGAAGCATTGCTGCTCAGGCTGCTGTGTCACCAAACAGAGCCATGTCAGATTCCTACCTTTTGAAATGCCATGAGGACTCTCAGGCTACTTGCAACTGTCCCAGTGACAGTCYCACTCCTGAACTATGTAATTTTAAAATACCAGTACTGTTGACTGAAAAGGAACATTTTGTAGTTTGAGAGGTTTAGGCTTCCTCCTAAAAATCTCTRAAGTCAGTATTTTTTCATGAAACTGTATTGTTTAGCTTTCATTACATTCACTAGTATACTTCTATCTTCACAAAATGCAATTCAATTTTTTTGAATATATCTAATGTTTTTGCAAAATTATCTTCTCTATGAAATGCAGACTTTCACTGGAAACTTAGTTGTATGACTGTAGAAAAGCATAATTTCTAAAATTCTATGACAAATGCAGCAATGATTCAGACAGATTTTAAACTCTATAATGRCTGATCAGAGTTTAGGAATAGACCTATCTTCAAATACTGCAATAATAAGCAGATTGCAGTGTAAGATAGGCCACATGGATCAGTCAATGGTTTCCAAATTTGAGGACTAGTATGTAATATGTAATTTAGATACTGGGAAGGTTTTTGGTATACAAAATGGGAAAAAAAAAGCCTCGTGCTGCCAGTTTTC
>CADDXX010000097.1:1539936-1582256 GCA_902810485.1 Alauda arvensis
GTATCTTGGCAATTATTCATTTTTGGCTATCCCTCCACCTCCTAGAATTTGTCARATTGTTTGGTCCACTGAATTGAGTGAGTGATTCTATGATTGTAACTTTGAGTGTAAGACCATATTTGAAGTAAATATCAAGATATATGTGCTTAACAGGACACCTGGAGATCTGAATTCTGTGAACAGCAGTGAGGTCCTGCAGGGGTGAAGATTTCAGACCTCTACCTTAATTAACCAGACTTTACTTGGCACTGAATTGGTCTGTGAACACTCACACCCAGTAGTGATGTCCCTTTGGTGCTGCTTGCTTCTAGAAAGGGGCAGTATTAAACGATCAAATGTGATAAGGTCTTAATGTGTCATAGGTTGGTTTGCAAATATTTATCTATTTGTGCCTTGAGGTTTTTAGCTAATTTGCTTGCAGGTCTTAGTGGGTATTGGTTTTTGTTTTTAGTTGGCTTAAGCTTTGATAAATCTGACACCCTGTTCATTACCAATATGATAGGCCGTGCACGTAGCAAATAAATAAAAGGTTCTCTTTCTCCTTGCTAAACTTAAAGTTGGTACTTGAAGGACACATGAATGAATATGTGTTTTAGTAATCATATAAGCAAGCCTGAAATACAGTAAATCAGATGCAGGAAAAAATACTAAAGTAAAAAAATAAAAGAGGGGAATATGTTCCCTGTTTGGTCTCCTTATATAGGTCATCTAAGTAAGCACTGTTAATATATCAATCCCAGTACTTTTGCCTACTTAATTGAGTCAATGCCAATACACTGTGTAGAGCATATGCATAACTTCTTAGAGTTGCTATTCCTCAATTATGTAACTGTACTAATTTTGTTAATGTATTCTGTGGAGAATCTGAAAAGCCAAGATTACCCTAACATCAATATTTTGCCATTGCCARATTGCTGGAGACCTATGTATATTTAAATAAAGTCCATAAACTTTATTAAGACCAAATATTTCTTCCTCTGCTGTGCTTCCTATTGATTAATAATTCAGATATTTGGAGATTGTAAGCAAGCTGGAAACTCTTTTGCAAAAGAGAATTGAGCATCACAAGTGAAAATATAATAGACAATGGGGAGGTCAAAGGAGGCATGGAGAAYGCTGACTAGCAAACCATTCCATTCCTTTTTTGCAGGAGTAGAATTTGAGTGATGTGATCTTTCTGCTATCTTAAGTTGTGTTCACAAAGCACCATGTAGCACTCGAGTCCACTGGCAGGCAGTTCTTCAGTGGTTTAACTCTGTTATTTACAATGCTGTTGAACACTGTCTTATCCAGCAAATAAATGCARTGCTTTACCTGTTTGAAATTAAGTGTGTGTTAGTGCTTGGTAGAGCAGGGCCAGGATATACAGCATGCAAAATCTAATATCTRCTGTCATAAATTACAATAAATTTAACTTATCTTTTTGAGGGTTTGTTTTGTTTTCCTCAAGTTTTCAGATTTCTTAATTGGTCCATGACTCTCCTGCAGTTCTACCACAGGGAGGTTTGTGTTGTCATGTTTGGAGGCAAGGGTATTAGTTTAACAAGACACCCTGCAGGTCTCTTGATACTTCCTTATTTTCCATGTGTCATGAATTAGGTGTTTTGAACATTAATTTCAAACAAAACAGCATATTTAATTTGCCTTCAGGAGCAGAGCATATCTTTAAAGCTCTTATTCTCCTCATCAAAACCTGCATGATCCATTTCCTCTTATAGCTAATTAACTGGTATAGCTGCAGGATGTTCCCAGTTTCAAGGTAAGTTGTTTTCATTGCAATTGTGTGATTTTAGCATAACTGTGAAGATSTGTCAGTAGTCAATATTGAAAAGGCAATCTGATTTCTTTGTCAGTGCATATATTTTAAAATAATTTCTTTGCATTGATATTACTACTGGAGTGAGTTACTTCTAGATGAAAGAAAAGGATCTTAGTTTAAATTTTCATTAAGTGTAGGTTCTTATCTGAGGATTATGTGTCACTGGGAGAGTTTTATTATCACCAAAATTAAGGGTGAAGAAGTTAATTATTCCTGTTTTAATGTATCTCCATATTGGCTGATAGACGTGTGTGTTGACTTTAGTATGGAAATTTTAAGCTGAAATCTAAAAAGAATAGGAAAAAACTGGACAAAGGGCGAAGGAGTTTTTTTTCTTAGGAGGAAGATAGACTGTGACAACAGCTTGTTAGGACTGTAGCACAAATGATGGGTTAGGTAGGGCAAGAGCAGAAAACTGGTTCAAGAACAAGAAACGGAAAGAGGAAAACTGTGAAGGATACTCTTTCATATCAGATGCTAGCCCTCCTGATTGCCCTTATTTCTAAAGGAGCTGCTCGCAGTTTGGTATTCTGTATCTTTTTCTGACCTGCTTGTACTGGAGGGACAGAGGTCAGTGTTTCTGAGCAGGTGGGGTTGGCTGCAGTTGCTCTGCTGGCCCCTCACTGCTCTGTACAGGCTGTGCTGTGTGGCTGCTCTGTGTTCCAGCAGCACACTCCTGTCCTTTGGGCCCTGGGTCACCTCTTCCAGCAAGAGCTGTGGAGGCACTGCCTTGGCTCTGCTCTCAGCCTCATGCCTGCCCTGCACTGAGCCAGAGGAAGGATGTAGGCTCAGCTACTTCATTCTCAAAGCATTATTCACAGAAGCTAAAGGGAGGAAAKGTCTCTCCTTTCCCAGTGTTTTCATGAGGGCTTTTTGCTGGTGTTTTCCAGATAATTTAAGTTGTTCCTTTGTTTTAGATGGTTTGSTTCTGTCTCCCTAGGGAACTACAGGACATGTTCTGGCAAATTTCTTGATTTTCAAATGCCTCTATTTTTTTGTTTCCTGCTCTTTCTTTAATATTCAGAGGTACAATTTCATCCTTGGATGTCTTCTCTGGTTGTTTGCTGTATTGATCCTCAGGATAAACCTTTGGAGCAAAGGCTGCTGTGCTTGGCTTTTGCTCAAGCCACGCCGGGTGCTTTTGCTGTYGGAGTTTTCTATTGTTGGAGTGGCAGGGTCCTTCAGGGAGGAGAGGTCTTACAATTGTCCCTTGTGCAGTTCTGGTGATGTTAGCAGGTGTATCTCCGTTTACAGGGGTACTGTTTGGGCAGTTTGCACCTTCCTTCCTTCCTGAAGGATATTGCCTTCTCATTGTAGTTTCCTCCAGCAAATCAAAGCAACATATCTTCAGCTACTGAATTCCTTCTGAGGGAGAGAGAACAGTTTGCAAGCACCATTTTTTTGTCATTGTAAAATTGGACAACAAGAGCTGGAAACACTTTTGAGGCCCTTAAAATTCCCCTATGTCCCTGGAGGTTTATGTGGTTTCTATAAATACTTAATTTCTTTGCTTTGCTTCAGATATTTGGCAGTTAAAAGGCAGGGATGAGTCCAGATTACTGTGAGATATTCTTATTAATTATTCCATGGAAGACTATTTATACTCTTTCTTAAAACTTTAGTTGTACTCCATGCAAAATAAGAGTGGGAAGTTTGGAAGATTATAAGAGGTTAAAAGGTACTACTGCTGTCTTTGACCAAATAAATGCCTTAGTTTTTGAAAATACCGGTTTTTATTTCTTCATTTTTGTCTTATGATACTGCTTGAAAATTTTAAGTGATTTCACTCATCCAGTGACTGTTTTTCAGAAATTATTAGTGAATTTTATGGGGCTGACTCTTAAATGTCTGAGTCAGGAAGAATTTGGTGCAAGTCTTGGAATTAATAGCAGTTTAAAATTGTGTATGTCTTAAATCCATGGAAGCAAGTGAAATGTACTGTTTAATTATCCTCTGCAAATCAGTGTGCAAAAGATTCAACTCAAACTGGTTTATAACTCTCATAGGGTGTAATTTATCTCTATAATATGCATAAAAGGTACCACAGAGAAAGAAAATTGATTAGGAAATTCTGAAAYGTTAAGATTATTTCAAAGTTGTAAACCCCTTTTTTAATTTTCTGTGAGAGAAAACGACTTACTAGTAATATCCATTTCTGCCAATTGCATCAGACAGGAACTCTCATTATCTTTAGTTCATTGCAAAATTTAACACGGATAAAGCTGTTTAGTTAAAGCCATACTGAAATATTCCTCCCTCACCCTTAGGCTCCTTCCAGTCRCCATCTGAGGATGCTCATCCTCACTTTTCCAGTGTGGACCCAAAGATGCTTTTCCCAACTGGCAGTTGCTGACAAAGCTGACACATTTACTCCCTCTTGGCACACTCCTCTTGCCTGGCTTCTTGCACAGGCTCTTAGTCTGATTGAAACAAACATCATCACTGAGACAAGTCTGGGGTATATTTGATTATTTGGCTGCTGCTCCAGAAATGAAGATTTTTGCTCACCAGACAAGACAGGTGCTATTTTCAGGGTGCAGAAGTGCTCTGTAAACCTGAGTCTGTGACTGAGCAAGCAGTAGGGAAATCCCCTCCTTTGCCCTCTCCAAGCCCTGACTCTGGCTGTACAGATAGGTTCTTAGGTTTGCACTTGGAAGGCAGAGCAGACAATCTGCTGCATGGCTCATGTACTGATAAGTCCTCAAYCCTTTTGCTGTTTGTATGCACTTAATTGTTATTTGCTGGCAGACACACAGAGTTCAGCATCAGCTTTTACACACACATGCTGCTGTCCCGGAGGAKTCGCAGAGCGGGCTGTCTTGCGGCTGCTGCATTTTCCACCAGTTAAATTGACAGTTACCTACTGTGTGGAGTTGCTAGGAGAAGGTGAACAGTCATCATTACAGCATATTCCTTCAATAACAACCTGTAGCACTCGCTGTTTTCTCTTCTGCAGGGRTTTAAATGTGTCTTTGCTACTGACTTAGCATTTGTTCAGTCATATTTTTATTGACAGGCTGGTAGATATTAATGCAGTAAGAAACAATTCAGGATCAACTAAAGAGAGGAAAGCTCTGGCATTTGAACATACACTCTTTTTGTAGGGTGATGTGGCTGATACTGGCATCTACCATCTGCTTTCCTATTGCAGCCTGTTTCTCCAACCTGCAAAGCAGAAATCAGCCTTTCTTTCCTTCTGGATTGTTAAAGCCGTTTACATTTATCCTGCATGGCAATGAATTATAGTCCTTTTTAAGGAGTCTTTTGTGCTTCTGTGTGTATTCCTGCAGCAGAAAAAGTGCATGAGAAAGGAGCTTGAGCAGTCAGTAGTATAAGTAGCTGGCTCTCTCCTGTATGGATTAGACTCGTGAGGTCAGAGGAGCTGTGTGTACTTGCTCTGTGCTTGGGGGGGAAGAGTGGATTTGTCTGTCAAAGTGAATAGCGATTCGGGCAGGATCGTCCCTCAGCTGTTGTAATTCTGATGTGTTTTGCTATGACAGCAGCCACTGTCTAACATGCGTGGATCTTCTGAAATTTGTAGTGGACTGAGGACTGCTTTTCCTTGCTGCTGAGCCTGACTGTAACTGTATCGCTGTAGGACAATAACGATGGGGGCTCGAGCCACAGAAACAACTCGGGAGCTGGAAAGCGCCTCTGTACAGTACCAAATAGGAGGACACACAGAGAAAATGTGGCAACGACTCAAAGGAATGTGAGTAGCTTGTCTCCTTGGCTTTTGTTCTGTTCCTTGGGAAAGATAATTTTCTTCTGTTTGTTAAAATGTCTAATAAGCAAACAGGAGAGTTATCTTTAAGCTGTGAACAGYATTTGCTCCCACAATGCTGTACATAATTCTGGTTTATTATGGTACTTAGACTAATGTTAGACTCTCTACTAGGTCATCTTATTTAAAAGATGTATAATAAGTGAGAGTTATTATCCAAATTCAAATGCAGGTAAGTCCTTCCAAGTTAGCACTTCCMTATCTCTGATATGATTTTGTGGATGTTATCTTCAGAATCAGCATTTCTGGAGCTGTTTTGCTATGGCTGTCAGTGTGTATGGTAAGTAAATTATTGCAATTCTATAGGAAGTACTAATACTTTGCCTTTAAGACAGGAGGTAAAGAAGTCTGTATTAAAGGTGATCAGCTATTAAGGAACTGCTATGTCTGTTTTTTGTCAATTATTTTGGTGTTCAATAATTCTAGAAACTAATTGAAAGACTATTTGAGGGGACCCCTATGTATCTGCTGTGTCTAATGCACTGCTCTCAAATGCAATTTTCAGGTAGATTTTCAGTGCAAATTATCTGTAAATAAACATCTGCAACCTGTCAGAGAGAAACTCTATCAAACTAGTGCATCCTAAACCCCTCAAATGTCAATGTCTCCTTTTCCCTATTTGCCTGGTTTTTGWTCCCAAAGCTGATGTCTGTATGTTACAAATAAATGCATGTTACACTTGTTGAAGCAAAGAAACAGCACTATTACTTTTGCTGGAAAGATTTGTAATCCTGGGATTCTAAAGGCACTCCACRGATGCTAAACAGTGCCTCAGCTGCTGAAGGTAAACAGGTTATTTTAAGTGTGGAGGATTAGATGTGTTGGTTATGGCACTACCTGCTTCCCCTGGGTATTGGGTAGAGACTCAGTCTGGCTGTGGGGAAGGGACTTTCCACCATCTGCTTTGTTTAAAGAGAAATTGGCTTTCTTGATTGGAAAGTCACTTTTCAGGTGTGGCCAGGGCTTTATCATAGCTCCTCTGTGATATGCTTTTCAATATTTGCTCTGAATCCGGTCATGACTCTGTTTAAGATAATGCACTTTGGGAAAAATGTCCCCATAAAATCTCCCAACTGTATGCAGCAGAGCAAATACTTTGATTATYTGATGATGTCACACATTTTGCCTTTGAGCTTCTGTTACCAGAGACCTCCATCAATTTGTGCAGATTTCCATTTGTGTAGGGTCTTAGATGCTTTTTTTTCTGTAAGTTCTCTGTTACCACTAGACTCTTGGATTGAAATGTTTCCTTTCAGCTGCCTCTGGAATGGTGTCATTAAACAAACTAATGCAAATAACTAAACATTGGTGACACTCAGTACAAGACGTCCAGGAAATAAAGTTGATCTTTCTTTAAGAGTAGTTAAAATGATATTTGGAGTTTGTGGTGTATCAATATAAAATGGAGCTTAAGTGTGTGGAAACCATGTACCTTTCACAGGTTGGTGCCAGCCTCGTGAATGTTGTGACAAGATGATGCTAAAATACTTGTATTTAAAAAAAAACAGGTTACATTATTAGATATGTGCTCAGCTGAATGTTTTTCCAGGCTTACTAAAATGGTTTCATTTAAATAATTCACTAGTTGATTGGAAATCACTAGTTAATATTATGAACATTGTATGGGGAAATTTTCGGGGTAGATATCAGGGCTCACTTTATAGTATAAGGATTAGTCCTTAAGGAAAAGGATTCATTTTGTTGATGAGCAGATATCAAAGTAGAAGCATGTTTCTATGTGGCAGGGGAGAGGGACAGGTAAGTGGGACTGCCAGATAATCTGACTTGGGAAGATTTCTTTAATAAACAGGAGAATTGTTTCATCTTAGAGATGGGAACTGTTAATGAAACCATGTATGATGCCAAATGATGGAGCTTTTAAAGGAGTGTGCAGTAGACTATTTACACTGAAGTCATGGTTTGAATTATGAAGCTGAATCTGTTGTTGCTGATAGAGTCCTCAGACCTACATAATTTTCACATGATTTCATCAGTTTTACAGTTTTTTGTCAGTTAAGAGTGCTGATTATCTTCTTGCAAACAAGTCACTAYTTCTGAAAGAATGTTGGATTTCACTTAGGTAACTATCTGAAGAGTGTTCAAAAGCTATACAATAGACCCGTACTTAAAATTAGCTTTAATTTTCTGTTAGTGTTTCATCTTTTTTCACTTTTATTTATGAATTTGGCAGTCCATTGAACCTTGCACATCTTGGGGTATTTTTGTTGTTGGCTTGTTGGGTTTTTTCTTTTTTTTGTGAAATAAAGACTAGTCTAGAAGACAGGTGAGTTGAATGCACTTAAAACTAAATGGAAATCCTTATTTGAATGCCCAATAAGAAAAGCTTTCTACTGTGGAAGGGCCTTTTTRTCAGTTTTCTATTCTATAGGCTTTCATAGATCTTGCTAACCTGAGTKTTGCAGTAAAGGCTGGGATGTTTGGAAKRAAATTAAAATGATAAATAACTTCTWTTGGGTTTATGGTGCTTTACAGCCAAGCTCTTACTTCTGTATGGCAAGTAAAAATCCCACTCTGTTTTCCTTACACTGGAATTGCAGCAGTGCTGCAACCAAGGACGTTTTCTGGCAGAGAAGATATTAATTTGAATTTCATAACTTGATCCTTAGCATTGGTGCTGATTTTATTGATGCCTGAATGTATAAAACACAAGCTCAGTGAAACAAGATGTGTGAAAATGAGTCATGTAAATTTGTCTTGACTGTAGCTTCTGGTTTTTGAATTAAGATATTTTGAGTATGCAGACTGCAGGCTTCTAATGTTTTGTAGTTCATGGTGAAAGCAAAAACAAATAACAAGGAACAGCTAAATAACTCATATAATAGTGTGGCTTTTATATTTCTGTTATGCAGAAGAAAAAAAACAAAAGCCATTCAAACCACTGTAGGAATTCCAGCTGCCTGACTGAAGGGGAGTGTTGTATACCTTCAACTTCAAAAAACACCTTGTCACAGTCCAGCCAAAGGACTCCTTCTCAGCCTGTTTAAATGCCACCAATTACACCTTTTCTCTCAMAACCTGTCATTATCTATTGGATGGAATCTTACTTGAGGCAGTGAATAAGTGTCCAGCTTAAATGATGGTGTCAGTAGATCCAGATGATTTGCTGCCTAGGAGAGTTTGTTTTCTGCTGCTGATAGAGCATGGTGAGGAGCTCAAAAAGAAAAGCAGCTTTTAAAAAGCATTTGGATTTGAAATGCAGAGAATCAGGTTTAAAGCAGAGGTCTTCATGCTTAGTGGCCTTGCAGTGTTTGATGTTCTCCTTAATCTGCACGTAGACTTGACTTAACTCTGCATTGTTCCTCACTGTGTGAAATCATGTGGTGTTCAAGGTCTATTTTGTCTTTTTGCCACTTCACTTAATGTCAACCTAGAACAGCCAGACATCTTCCCCCACCCTCTTATTTTATTTTTCAATAGACATCTTAGATACCTTTGCGAGTAGCTTCCACTGTCCTCAACACTGCTGGGCRTAGTATTAGGGGTAGGTTCCTTTCTGAGCTTTGAATTCATTTGTGGTTAAATAACTTGATTTTCATAAATACCKGTATTTGCTAGAACTGTCTCTAATTGGCCAGAAAAATGTCTGAATGGGTGAAGTTAAAGTCCAGGGTYCCAGGAATCTGGGGACTTGAAATTCGCGTGTGGTTAGTATGAACTACTTCATGAAATGGTTACTGCTTTAAAATGAGAATGTGTTATTGCCCTCCCTGGTTACAACTAATTTGGGCTAACTTGCATGGCAAAAGGGATTTGGAAAACAGTCATAAGCTTCTTTCCTTATCTTCCTTTTCTTTTCCCCCACATTCAACATGAGACCCTGATTTCTGCAGCARGGAGAGTTTAAACTGTTTTGGCACTAAAAGGGACAGACATGTGCACCCAGTTTGTTGATCCTGCAATACTGCAGTGACAAATTGCATACCTGCACATTTTGTAGACACAAAAAGGGGTCTTAGTCACTGTGATCTGGGGAAATTTGGCTTGATGTCTAAGTCGAAAAATGGACCTATGCACCTGCTGATTTATCAGAAGATAGAAATATTTTAAAGGCATTGAATAGAATCCACATTAGCAGCCTAGTTAGGTCTAAAACAGACTAGAATGGGTAATTTTATTTAGATAAGTCACTAGGTCCATGGATACTGGTGGAAGAGTGGTAGAACAGTTTCCAGAACCAGATAGGWCTTCCCTCTATTTTTCCAAGTCATTTGTTTACATTTTATTTTATATTATATTTCATGCTTGTTTATTGCCCTTGTTTCTATGATCTATTTGCCTTCAACTATGGTGGTTCAGTAAAGCTTARYTGAAGAGATTACCAAAATAGAACAYRCTATGATATAAAGACTTATAAATTTGTTAGTACTGAACAAACAACAAGAGGAGAGACAGCATTACAGGTGGATACCTATGGTGAAAAGAAGCAAGACAGATTGTCACTTCAGACTGCATCAGGAACAAATGGCTACAGACTTCAAGTAGCTTTTACTTGTAAAGTTGTCTATTTTTACTTTCTCTTAATGTGAAAAATTTCCTATCAAATCATAAGCTCTTAAAAGTAATCAAAATGACAGGTATTTCTAAGGGGACTTTAAGTAAAATTAAAGTTGATTTCAGAAATGCTCTGAACAGAAAATGGAAGGTATATGATGATGTACCTATTGATTGATATGCATCTCATTAGTGCTATAATTACRGTAAGAATAGCTTCATTATAAATTTTGAACAGCTACTTTTGCTTTTGAAACCAAAATCTGTTTCTGCACCTGAGTAGTCAGGTAAACAATTTATAATTATAACTTTGTAGCTTATGAATATGTATCTAATGAAATGTATTGAAAATTTAAAATTTGTCATATTATGAGTCTAGACTTTGAGCTACTTAACACTAGCAATTTAAAGAACTTTTTTATCCAGTCATATTATTTTACTGTTACGAAAGTATTTCCATTATTATCATATAGATAATAGAAGTATTATAGTTTTCAGGTTCATACTAGGTTTTTTCCTTGAAATTTCTGGTATGTACCCATGCTGTTGATAGATTAGAATAAATGCTGATCTTCCAATTTGCTGTGGGTAGGTGAATTGTAGTTACAGAAAGCTGTACTAGAAATGACTGCAAATTGAAGGAGTGGTGCACAAACCATAATTTGCTCATGATACCAATAAGAACAGTAGCAGTGTGTTTACAGGTGTCTCAGTCCCTGAATAATACAATAAAATACTGGGATTCCCTAACAGAGCTTTAAGTGAACATATTCATGCATCCCTCACATATGTGTCCAATTAAAATTATTGTATCTAAGGAAAATGGAAAGGAGATTAAAGATCACATTTTATGAAGCTGACTACTAAACTGCAATTAAATTTCTATATTTTTTAGCTTAGACATCTGACTCTACTTATGCTAATTCTAACACTTCTAAAATTTTCTGAAAGAGACTTTCTGTGGCTATTAACCTTMTAATTGTTCTATTCAGATCTCTGCTTAGAAAGAGATTGTGTTTAATTGGCTACACAAATAATTACTTTCCTCTTATTATGAACTCCTGCCAGCTCCTTGTGCAGGGGTCCTTGATTGCTGACCAATTATTAGAAATGTTTCTTTAGAAACTTCATTCTCTAATTTAGCTGTTGCACACTGAAGCCTCCCAGAGTTTCTCAGAGCTGTGGGTCGAAACCTCAGAGTTCGTATGGCCCTCCCACATGTAACTTCCAGGTTCTGCTCCACCTCCACAACAGAGTGAAGTCAAAATATCTGGATGGGAGAAAAAAAGGCTTTTTGTCTTGCTAATTATATAGAGTTAGAAAAATGCAAATGCCTAAATACTGAAATTACATAGTTACCAGTGGAAGCTATAATAAAAATAGGCAATCACTTCATACATCTGAAAGAGAAACATAACCTCAGGTTTATCAAAATTGTGCCTGACAGCATTTTTCCTGTGAGATGTCAAAATAATCRTTTAGGAGTGAACCTATCTAGTCCTGTTCCATTTGGTTTGTGTTTTCTGACTGATCTGGCTTACTCCTGGTATAATCTCTGGAGGAGGGCTAGARCAATACAGTTCAATTATTTCTGCTGCCATTTACTGGAGGCTATTTGACAAATAGGACTGGAGAAAGGGTGTACGATCTATTATGGTAGCGAGTCCTCCAGTGCTACTGTATTGTACCCAACATGAAAGGTTTATTTTTGTCAAAAGCCCCCTCCAGACATTCAAAGCTTTCCAAAAGGAAGGAAAATAACCAACTAACCAACCAGCTACAGACCAAATGGGCTAAGCTTGGCCCACACACTGCACAGTGATGGAGTTCTTTACTCCTCTGGCAACAGCAGGCTTTTGGATTTTCCTTTACTGCCTTCCCATACAATTTCATGACATACTTGAAGTCACCAATGCGATTTATGGAACTTTTAAAACAAGGCTTCATAAAGGGGATCTATAGAGACAGTTAAACTTAATACAAAGTAAATCCTTTCATTTTACTAGGGAGATGGGGAAAACTGAGCAGTTATGACTTAAAGGAGAGAAAATTGCATTCTGCTGTGGGTAAGGCAARCTAAACAGAAATTGAGTACATCACTTATAAAGTTACAGCTGACAATGGAATGACTCAGTTTTCACAGTCCATAAAGCTTTGCAATTAGTCAGGCAGTGCTGCCAAACTGAAGAAGCCAGCCTTCTCCCTGACCTCTCTGCTTTAAAAAAACTGCTTAGACTTGTAAAGAACTGCTACATTCAGTTTCTGTTAAAGGCTGCAGCTGCTCACAGCATGGACACACATTTCCTGAATGCATATATGCAAGGAATAGTGATTTTAAAGGAGTGTGTGACTTGCTCCTAAAAGCTTGTGTGATTCTGACTGTTGGCCAGTATATGTCATTTCATTTGTGAAGTCAAATGCTGTTAAAATGATATTATGTTTATTCCTGTGGATTTTGCTGGAAATGTGATTTCCAAAGTGGTTGGTTTTCTGAGTGGGGTGAGTTTATCAGATGTATATCTATGGTATTGCAAATGCCTAGTCCTAGGGTACCTAGGATTGTATCAAAATGTGACAGAAAGCTTTGATCCAATATGTACTTCTTCTGAGGGTTCAATTTTGTTCTGGTATTTTTCTAAGGCTAACTTTGAACTAGCAGGTTTTGTGAAGATCAGATACTGCCCATATCACTCCAGAGTTGTCAAGCACAGGTAACATCTGTGCTTTTGTAGCCTACAAATAGCTGGCCAGAAAGAAGGCCAGTGTAAGCATCCACGTTGTGTGCTTGGGCTAATTCAGGACAACTGTAATCATTTATGTGCACCTCAGCTGGATCAGTGAAGYACTGCTGGGTAATCTATAACCAGCAGTTACAGAACTGTGTTCTAAACCCCCCTGAGCCTATTGTTTGCCTTGGCTCTGTAAAGCCCTTTGCCACTACTGGTCATATCTTGTGGATCTGCAAGGAAAAAAAAAAAGGGCAGCTGAAAAGTGCTTTATTAAAATTGTTATTGTTTTTGAGGTGAATGCTTTAAAGAATGAGTACCCATTGGCTGCAATTGTGTTGTTTATGGTCTGTACACAAAGCTGGACTGTAATGAGAGTTGGTATGGTTTATTTTGAATAAGAGAAGTATGCTCATCTAAGTCACTGTTGTGAAATGACAAACAAAATTCCCAAGTTTCTTGTCTATTTGACAATTTATGCAAATGTGTCTGATTTTAGGTGTTCCAGAAAAGCCAGTATACATTAAGGTATCATGYGCTGGAAAACATTAAAATATGGCTATTAAAGATTTGCTTGTTTCAGGATTAGCACTTCTATAAATATCTCTGCAATGTTTAAAAAAAAATGCTTTTTCTTGTCGTCTTTGCTGGTCTCATGTTTGTGTAACCATTATAATAATTTACATTTTTGCATGATTTTGTTGCTCTGTATTTAATAAGTTTTTCAGGATAAGAGACAGTCGAATTCCAGCCTTTCAATCCTCCAGGCGTAATGCAGGTATTATTTGAAGCAGTGCTGTTTAACTAGGAGGGATCTCCAGGAAGATGTTTGTCTGTACAAGTGCTTATGCTCCAGTGTCTATTGTTTGACACTGGCTGCAGTTTGTTTGACCCAACAGTTCTCCAGACTTTTGGCGCCCCAGGAAAACAAGGAACCTCCATAAATATTATGGAGACATTTAATTGTTGTGAATTTCTCTGGTAAATAGTGTTTGAAGGCAGCTACATKTGAATGGTTCACTGTTAGTGTAATTTATGCCAGAAAGAGAGTAAAGAACAAACTGCTAGGTAGAGTGTTTACTTTTTTATTCAGTTCTACAATACACAAGTGTTCTGCCTGGGAAATTTGAAATWATAGAAATTATTTTTTCCTCCTGTGTTGTCTGCAAAATTTGAGGAATTAACATCTAACATCATGCTTACTTGCATGTGTTTTTATTTACTGTGTTTTGAATAGTGGTTTTTTTTGTTTTTATTTTGCAATACCTTGGGCACCTCTTAATGTAGGTCTGTGGCTTTTTTGCCATTTTACTAAAGGCTTGATGTAGGTTTCAGTGTTCTTCCAAACTGAAGATTTATTTATTTCACTGTACTTCCTAATCTCAAGTGTGATTCCATATCCTGTATGAAAGTGAACGTTGTCTGGAAGAAAAATGGTTTGCCTTCATAGCAGATAAGGACAAAATGGTTTAAATATGATTGTACAAAAACTGCAAGTCTGTTTTTAGAGCTGGAAACAAGTTCAACACAGGAATATGAGCATCCCAAAAGATTACTGAGGGATTTGTGAGAGTTTATAGCTCAATCCAGACTTTGAGTTGCTTCTRTCACTGTTAGAGCCCAAACCAAAGTTTGTGTTTAAATGTGTAGAGCTCTTTAGAAGACAAAATTGTGAGATGTAATACAACTTGATCATTATGTCTACTGATACAATATAAAAAGAAGAAATAAGTATGGTATGAGAATTCTTCAAGAACTTTCTTGGATTTAATCTTTTAACAAGAACAAACATGTCCTAAGATTTTAATATTAATTCCTGAAATAAATAGTTGGTGCAGGTGGACACAAACCATATGGAGCCAGCTCTGTCATCTGTTTTTGTCTTGATGTACAATCAGCTTTGACCAGGTAAATTCTGGATACAGGAGAGATTCAACATTGTCTTGGTATGAGGTTATATTTAACCTTCTAGTACTGTGCTCATCTTCTCTGTAAGATAAAGAGCAGCATCCAAAATGCTGTGTTTGTAATATAAAAAGTCCTTATGTTCCAGTGGAAGTTCAAAGCAAAATGTAGAGTGGCGAATGAGTTAATGAAAACATATAATTCCCTATGAGTTTTACCTAAGACTTTTTACTTTAAAAGTTCAGAACATTTTCATCATCAGTTCAATGCTAAAATCATCTTGGTTTGAGAGAAGGACTCAGAAGGTGCAGAATTCTTTAATMGTGTTACTATTTGGGGAAACATGGTTATTAGCAGAATTTGATTGTGAAATACTTTTCAATGTTCATATATCGAATGCATTTTTTGGTTGAATGATCAAGGCAATAGCATGAAACTTTATGCTTCAGTTTGTACACCAGCTTTGGCTAGAGGAAGATTTCAAGGGGAAGAAGCTCAGGAAAAGGTAGAATTCATAGTTACTTTAGAAATTAACTGTATTCTTYTCATTCCCAGTAATGAAAAAAGTATTGCAGCTTTACATATGGTGACTGAATTGAAATAGACTCAAAAAATTCTGTGTAAAGCTCTGTAACGGCAATGTAAAGTGACAACAGATGTGATTTCTCACTAAAATGCATTCTTATCATTTGACAATGATTCTCATTACGATGATACTCCTGGCATGGAAATGAAATTTTTCTACATTGTACAAGCTATATTAAATCTGTCTTTAGCTGGCAACCATGCCTTACTGAAGTTGGCAAAGAACCACATGTATGGGATTAAATTCTAGTGTTTGATATGGGCATGATTGCAAAAATCTACATATAATGCTTCACTTCTGAAAATTAGTTATGATTTTCATAAAAGGGCTGCTGCATAATGTAATTCTGAATCTCAGCAAGAAGTACTTCATGGCACAGCTATGGCTCTATTTGCTCAGTCATCTGCTTTTATTCAGTCCATTATGAGCTAATAATATTTAAATGCACACCAGTTCCTGTCTGTACTGGAGCTTTGTGGTTCAATCTGAAAATCTTTTAGATTTACGACACTGCAGTTCAGAGATGTAAGAAAACGTCAAGATTTAACCATCAATTTTTTCCTTCAGGTACAATGTGTGTTTTACTACAGATTTTTCCRAAATGAACAACATGAAAAAGGTTTGGGGATTTTGAATGAAGGATATAAAAGATGTGGTTGTTYTTGAGTAATTGTCAAGATAATGATGTTGAAGTTGTGCCTATAGAGCATAGACCATAGAACTTCAGCCTGTGATTTCTCAATCCAGTCAATAATCAAATAAGATTAGCCTGGTTCTGGTCTCACTTAAACCAGCATAATTGGACACTATTGAATTACAACACAATAAATGAGACCTCAAAACAGATTTACTTTATTGTGACAAAAGAGCACAGTATTTCATGGATGCAGTGGAATTTGGYGAAGGTTTATTGGTAATTCCTTTTCATGAACACTGGGCTATGTCAAGCATGTTATAGTTTTCAGAGTTAATTCTTAGTGGATATTATTCTTATTTTCTTAATTGCTAAGTGAACAAATCACGTGATAGAACAAGAATTATTCCCTGAATTACCTTTTTTTTCCCCTTCTCCCAAGGGAAAGAAAAATGTTTGCCTCCCTTTGTCTATCACTTGGCTGCAGCTATAGTAGTAACACAGAAACAGATTGCACTGAATTTGCTATTTATTGCTCTGATTTTGGATTTTTGCCACTCTCACTAATGAGCTATGTTTTTTCAGATAGGCAAATTAAGGATGGGCTCCTCAGCTCACATGCATTCAATTGTATCCCAGTTTGTCATTAAATTTATTTTTAACAATAAAATCAGCAGATTGTAATTTGTATTATGATTATCACAAATAGAKCTCACCATGTTTAATGCAACTGTGAAGATTTGACAGTGCAGATGAGGGGGTTTGGACCTTGAAAGAAAAAAACATTTGCACAGCATCATCTAAAATTTTATCTTAGCATTTTTCTGTAGAGATTTGGGGARTGTGAACGGGGGAAAGGAGGGGATAGTTTTATCTGTGTGCCACTCAAAAGAAATAATTACATTGCATTCYTTTCTAGTACAGCATTCAGTTAGCATGGCAGGCACAAGATTGGACTGTATTTGGTATAATAGTACAAKTATCTACCACATTAACTGATGAAGTCTTAAATGTTGTACTTGCATTTTCATGGGTAGCTGAAGACTTCTCAGTATACTCTCATCACTTCTAAAAGTGTTTAATGCAAGTTAGGAGTTTTGTTTTTTGCTGTTGGGTTGCCTCAGAGGAAAGTGTCAGAAGAACAAAAGCCTTTGTTGCTTCACTTCATGATTAAATACAGCCTTCCCTATTGAAAGAACTCTTTTCTTTTGCATTATTATCCTGTTACAAAGAGGATTCCCATCACAAATATTTCAGTTACCCCGTTCATCCCTTCATAATTAACATTGAAAGCCTAACATTGTGAGTCTAGAAGTTGCCATTTCTTCATGTGCCAAGGTTTAAGCTCAGCTATTATATATGTAAAAGAGATGTTTTACTCAGTAAACTATCRCATTACCAAAAGTAGACTACTAATAAGCAAGTGTAGGCTACTCTTTTTAATTTAAATTTCATTATCCACAGGGCATCAAGGCCTACATAGGTAATTGCAACTACCCAGCCTGCCTTATTTTTGTAAATGGCTTATGAAACTGAAAATGAGGAAAGGTGTTATCTGGGAAACAATATATTACCAATTATAGTGGAGTGAGTATACAATCATAAAACTTCTATTCAACTGTTTTTGCTTCAATGGAAGGTAGCTTTTTTTCAGTTCATATGAACACTTTCCTAAAAGATTGAGTAATCTTAAAAAGGTCACGTGTATACTGTGGGAAAAATTAACACCARAAAATATCCCACTTATGTGTGGCAACTTCAGTTCCAGCTTTGAATTCAGTGATGTGTGCTTTCTTCAATAGTCAAGCTGTTTTCTTCTCACCTATTTCCTCAATCTTTTGTGGAAAGAGTTATCTTTAATCCAGATTGTTTGTAGGAATCCATGTAATTTCAAGGCTCTGCCTTATTTGCACAGTTAAATAGATAACGCATGTGACACGGAGTAGGAATGAACTCTCAGAGCTGGGGTGTATTAATTCACAGCCATAACTGGTGTACAGAGAAATGAAATCCCTAAATTGTATCAAAAAGCTTTTCCCTCAGTGAAGCTGAAAAACACAAGGAAAATGTTATGCCAGTACTGTCTGCAGCAAAGCCAGTGCTGAAGCACTGTTAACAAAACCATGGGATTGCTKCCCTCCCCCAGCACAACTGGAACAATAGAAAGCACAGAATCAAAGATGCAGTGTTTTATGTTTGCTTGGCACCATGCTAACTTAATCAAGAATGAACTTGCTCAAGGATTTTTTCCATAGAAATAGGACAACAAGCCATTCTGGTACCACTCCCAGAGTATGACTCACAAAGAGAAAGCAGCAAAGACTGGTTTTTTTTTCCTTTCAAAAAACCACTCACTTCCCTGTAAGGTTATGCACTTGTTTTTAAGTGTGTTACTTTTGTTGTTTTCCTATTGATGTTTGAAAAATTAGTCTTAAAGATGATGATGTCAGTGTTGATGGGCATGTTGTCATCCCCTTCCATTTTTGCTGAAAGATGGATGCTGCATTTTGTGTTTAATCGCTTCAGTGCAATGTCAAATCCTGACATGATTGCAGGTTCTTGTAGCTCCTTACCAAATGAGTTGGTTCTAGCAAAACAGACCAATTGATACTAATAAATATTCTCTCATCATTCATTCATTAGTGTTAAGAAGGATTGTGATGCACAAGGCTTCTCTTGATAGTTAAGGTGCTTCTTGCTAAAGCTAGACCCAAAAGCTAGATTTTCACTTTTTTTTAAATCAGCTTTTAAAAATGATACTTAAAAACCCTGAAAAGGATTTTTTGTCCTACTTTTTACAGATAAGGTTTCATATTAATGACCTTACGTTTACTTGCAGTTACTTGGTAAAATTAGGTCATTGTTCCACACTCTTGTTAGTCGTGTTTCCTGTCTGCTGAAATTCATGATCACAAAATCATGGAATGGGTGAGATTGGAAGGGACCACACTGGGTTATCTGGTCTAGCCTCTAGGGCCCCTAGACTACATGGCACTGGATTGCATCCAGATGATTCTTGAGTATCTCCAGTGAGGGAGACTCCACAAGCTCTGGCTGATCTGTTCTAGTGCTTGGTCAACTACACAGCAAAGCAATTCTTTCTCACGTTCAGGTGGAACTTCCTGTGCATCAGTTTCTGCCCATTGCCTCAAAAAATGTTAAATTCTGTATGCTTCTTACCAGATTGTAGATGGTTTCAAGGTTGGAAAGTTAATTARTCTTTTACTTATGTGTTATGAAATCAGTTAATCTGGGAAGTGAGTAAGGCAAATGATTATTGATTACTTCAGGTGATTTATTCTAATGGGACCTGCCCAAGTCCACCCTGCGTGGGCATGCTGTCTTGTCAAAGATGATGCTATGCAGAGGGAGCAAGTTCTGAAAACTCTCCTTGTGCTCTTGGCTCCAGCCTCCAAACAAAAGAGTCTGGATAGTGGCCAGACTTGGAAAGTAAGTCTATAGGGTTCACAAAAATGGTATTTTAGTCTGATATTTCCTGATCYGCTGATAAAGACAGTCTTTGCAGTAGGGAGTTTTTGTAGTGGTTGTGTGTGGGTGCACCACAACCTTCTACCCTCTGCATACTCACGTAGACTTAGATCTCATTACTGTCTAGCTATTAATTGTATGTGTCTGTGAACAATGATGGCTTCAAGCACTAAGCTGTCAATATGACTTTCCCTGATGAACATCTGAGTAGGCGTAAATGTCATGATAAGCATGCTGCCTTCATGGATCACAGAAAGTTATTGCCTTCTTTCTGCTGATTCTTATGTAACTATACTTTTGGCTGATAAAGGAAAATAAACAGTTTTTATTTTTCATAGTCAGCTATGTTAAACATACATATATAATCTCTGAAAATGCCTCTGATAGTGATATTTTTTTCCTCAAATACTTTTCAAAACTAATACTCTTTCCCAKATTCTTACTGAGATGAGCTTGAATGCTTTCAAGAATTTTGGTATGCGAGGGTTATATACACCAATATAAATTCATGTCACCAGCACCAGTTTGCCCACAGAAACCATGGAGTATTTGAATATTATTGAATACTTCCTTTTACTTTATTCTTACTTTTTAAATTTTTTTAATCTTTAGAGGTGGCATCACTGCATACCCCTGCTAAAAATGTATATGAGAGGTTGGACTCATCCATGCTTTTAGAAAACCTTAATAAATTTAAAACATAGTATTCCTATATTTTGATTTTTTTTTTATTCTGTAAGTTTTCCAAATTGAAAGTGTTAGAACTATAATAAATAACAGGGGAATAATATAAAATTTTGGCATTAAACYGATACTTTAGACAAAACTGGCAATGCCCTTCAAAAGTAGAGCARTGCAATCTCCCCATTTAAGATAGATATTGTAAATGCAGAATAGCACAGAAAAAATTTCATATAAAAAAACCCCAAACCAGCATGATCAGTAAGCTCCTGTAACAGCATGTGTTATTGTTCATAGCATAGCACGTAAAAAGATTTAGAGTTTCTCGGGCTGTATCCTCTGGGCTGTTTAGGTTCCAGCTGTTGGTGTGTAGCTGATAGGCTGCTCTGTTAGTGGTGCTTCTCCCTGTGAGCCAGTCTGACATCTGTGGTGAAATGCAGAATACTGATAATCAGAAAAGAGAACCAAACCCAGARCTTAAATGCAAGATGTTTGAGGAATTCGTATGTGAATGTATGGGCTGCCAGTACTCATTTTATTTAGCATTTACTGCTACTCCAAGTAGACACTCACATAAAAGTTCTTTACTGTAATTTTATGGGGGTTTTTTGTGTCAGGGGCAGGAGCAGATGCTTGAAATTTCTAATCTCTTGTTAGACCAGTGCATGGAAAATCAAACAATGTTGCCTGCTACTTTTAAACCTTTCAGAGAGCTTCTTTTCAGTGGCAGTTGCAGAACAGAAATGTGAAAATGTTTAAATCAAATGTTCCCTAGGTATTCATATATAGTGTTTGTGTGATCCTCAGTGCTTAAAGGCTTTCAGAAAAAGCATGGRAATGAAAGTATTTCTTAAGTTTTATTCCTTTTAAAAGATAGACCTGATTTTATTTGTCTATTAATGCAATTAAATAGAACATGCTCCTTTGCTTCTRTTTAACTGTTCTAAATAGAAGTTTCTAAACCTTCTTCTCTTGGYCTGCCTCAGTGAAGAGCACAGTTGTGTGCAGGACATAAGAAACTCTGCTTAGTAGTGACTAATGGTTATTGATGAAATCTCAGATGAAATAGAGAGAAATGAAGGTTGAACTTCTAGAAAGTAATTAGGGTGTTTAAGTGCCCAGACCTGATTTGTTGGTGGACTTTAATGATGCTTTTAATAAGACTTTTGATTGTCTTGCCTCAATATGTGATGCTAATAAATTCCACAGTTACAAGATTCTGCTTGGATAAAGAACATAACRCTAATTAATTCACTGAAGTATCCATTTGTCACAATGCAACCTGTTGTCTTCTCRCCCATTCTCCACTTCTTAGGTCTATTTTATATGTATCTGGGTTTCTGCAGATCATTCATCATAACTCATAGCTTAAAACTCCTCACAGTTCTTGTTCAGCAGTTTTTTCCTAGTGTTTTATTTCAAGTTTTCTCCCCACACCAGTGTGGAAAGTTTAACAGTCTGTCAGTTTAAGCAGAGTCTCATTTTTCTATGTGTCTGTTTTAACCCTTGGTCTGGAAAAAAAATGCTGCAGCTTTCTGGGCATGTGCCAAAATAAAAAAGGAAAAGTGCCAAGTTCTTAGTTTTAAAATAAGACCAGCAAAATTGTATGRAATGATTCATCACTTCCTGGCAAATGTAATTATCACTGCAGTCACCAATCTCTATCTTCTTGCACTCTTGAAAGATGTGCTAAATATTACTGTAAGTTCCAAAAGTTATTGTTTCAACTGAATCAACTAAAAAAACCCCAGAAAAATAAGAGCATCACAGGTGTGTATGCTCTCTCAATTCCATTTAAACAGGAAATGATGCTGATCTCTGGGACTCTCAGAGCTGCCTTCCTTTAGATGGCCTGCAAAGAAATATGTGATGTTGCTGTAAAGATGGAATATGCTGATTTTATGGTAGTGGCTATACAAAAGAAAGTATTTCAACTGGTTTAGCTATTGTTTGTCCTTGTTGGAACCTGACTGCTCAAATTTGAAACCAGTTCCACCTCTTATCTGGGCATTTACTCTTTGTCTAGACTGAGACAGTAGAGATACAATAATTATGTTTAGCACTCAGTTTGTGTACTTCACATAGTTTAAGCGAATCACTTGCAGCTTCACACCTGGAGATGCTCCCTGGCCATTACCTATAACCAAAGAATCTTATTTTGACAAGGTATAGTTGTAATTTCTCCGTATTTTGAACCTCATAAAAATGACTCAAAGCATAATTGATTCTGCCTATAAGTAAACTGGGATGTGGGATGAATTCTCACCACTCACTGCCTAAAGTCTAAAACAAAAATCAGACTTGGTAACATATCAGTGTACTCATTTCTCACATAACATATGTTGTGAGATCTTTGGGGTAGCAATGAGCTTTTTTGTTCTGTTTGTATAGCAACTACACAGATGGTCTTTATCTACCACTGGCAAATTTGGGTAGTATCATAGCAAACAAGTGTTTAAAATACATTGTTTAGAAGTTTTACAGTACATGAAAACTTTTTCCAAGTTGCTATGAATGATTGCTGTGTTGGTGAAAAGTCTCTAGCTAACAAAGAAATGCTATTATTTAGTATCTCAGCATTTCTTTTTGCATATCACCCAAGCTCTGCTCATAAGCAGGGGATTGGTGCAAAGAGCTCCCATTATTCTCCTGATACTGTGACATTCAGCTCTAGCTGAGGGTCTCTCCTGTGACCTTGAAAATCAAAGCCTTCCCAAAACATTTCATCCTGGAACACTATTAAAAATGGAGGAATCCAATGGTGTGTAATGAAAGAAATACTAAAAGCAGCAGAAAGGGAGGGGGAAATTACTTCAGTGGAAGTAGTAAGGGATGGAAAAGACCTAAAAACCTCCAGAAGTGATAGTGTGAGTTGTGGCCATTCCACAGCTATCTAAATTCCTCCTATCCCTCTGCTGAGCTGCTGTTAGGACAAAACAGAATTTCTAAGTAGGTTTCAGCTTTAGAATGACTGAATATACTGTTTGTCCAAGGAAGACTGTGTCAAAGCATTGCAATACTTTTACATCAGGAGAATAAATGTTTGGCTTTTTTTGTGTTGTGATGTTCTATTTAGAATTTTGGATTTACCTTTTAAAATTTCACGGTATCAAGAAGTGCTGGAGATGGAAGTAGATTTCATTTCTAGATTTACATTAGAGTAATGGCATAGCTGGGAGAGRTGCCAAACACCTCCTGTGTTTCAAMAGGTTCTTTAGAGTCCAGATTAGTTATCTTTGACTCCTTCAGGAAATCTGTRTGGAGCTGACTTGAGAAATTCCAGCACTTTCCCCTTACTCTTCTGTCAGTCAAAGATGCCAGTGAAGAGTCCTTTAAGAAGCCAAAACAAATTTAATTCTGTRTTTGCAACTTAAGTGGAGTTATTCATAGATGCATTCATGCTTTATAATTTGCTTAACTTGAAAGATTGCATTGTGCTGATAAGAAAGGATAAGCAGGTTTACAGGTTGGACTGAAGATACTTCYTAGTTAAAAATAAGATTATGTACGTGCAACAAATTACATCTATCCCTATGGTTTAGTCAGTCAGATTGGTCAAGTATAGTGGACTTTTCCAAGGTTCTTTAGTATTTCTCATTGTGATCTGAAGGTTTATTTGCATTCCTGACAGAGCAAGTGTCTGATATTGTCAATAGAGTTTGTCAGCAAGCTGGCAGAACGTAAGTGTTCCTTTCTTGGCRCAGATAACATTAAGAAGTTTATCAGGGAATATTATGCAGACTGAAAATCTGTCAAAWATATGAATGACAGTGTGATAGAAACCACCTGCACAGCTCATGGTATTCTTGGATCAAAGTACCAGCAGGAAGTCACTGCAGTATTCCAGACAGTAAAAGTATGGTTTTGTAACAAGGGAGAAGTCTTGAGGAAAAAGTAGATATTTACTTTTTGTCATTCTAAAGCAGTTCCTTTAAGCTTGTACCAAAGGACATATTTGAATGTGTGGCAAGTGCTAGTAAGAAACAGTGAGTTACATATCCACAAWTTAACAAGATCTGTCTGAAACAAAGGCACCTGCTATGTAACAAGGACAAAAAAAGATACTACTAAGATATGATGGCATAGGAAAGGGCTTTTAGAAGAAACTGTTGCTAACGAGTCACTGAAATGAAAGTTTGCTTCCTACAAGAAAAGAAACAAAGGCAGAARTAATACCTAGTGCTTGCAAAGACCTTTAGTCCATAAAGTGAAKCAGCTTGTGAAGGGATTTCACCATCTCTCAGTGCTGAACTTAAGCAGTCTGAGTTGCAAGTGACCTGTCCAAGATCAGTCCATGAACTCATGGRAAGCTCAGGGCTCTCAGATCCCAGCCCAGAGTCTTATCTGTCAGTCCATGCTCTTTACATTTGTATGAAAAGGAAAAATAACCAGGTTTTTTTTGCCATTAATCTACTTTAAATGCCACTCACATCACATAACAAAGGACATGCTGTGAAGTGATCAGGTTCCACCATCAATATGCTATGAGTGTGCAAGGCTTTATATAGAATTTGCAATAACAAGCTAAATTTCTGTAAGTTAAAATTGAAGCAGCCTAGTATGCATTCCAATGTCACTTCTGTGTCACAACTTTAGATTAAKGTAAGAAAAACTGTGAGGATAATTTACTTACTACTCATGATTGTGTATAAGTTACCAAGGTGGCTTTGTTGTTGGGGAAATACCCAATTTATATGTAAATTTTAGTTATCAACATCACTTTACATARAGTCCATGGAAGGATCATTCCTTAAAATAGTTGCTAATGAAGGATATTTTCCTGCAAATTTGAAGGTATGATTTTGATACTAGTTGGTTGAAATTAGAGTGCAAGGGTGATCTGTTTGCTGTGTGGGGGCTTTGCCTTTCAGACRTAGTTTTTGCACAGCTGTAGTCACTATGAATAAATACAGTGACTTGCTTCATCACCTCCTATCTTTTGATTCCTTGAGAAAAATATCTATATAATTGCTTTTAGGGCTCACAGCAACTTTCTAAGAATCATACACTGGCTGTMAAGTATATGTGGCAAGGAATTATAAAAGGTTTTTTTGTCAGAATAGGWAGGTGTTTCCATGGTTCTGAGGACCTCTGACATGGGTGTGTTTTTGTTCTTTAATTTGGAATAATATTAACTTACAGAAAGACCTGTAAATATAGTGAGAGACAAATTAGAATTCAAAATCATCCTAAACTGTGATAAAATTGTCAGACTGTTACTACATTGACATGGTAGTTATCAGCTGTACAAACATGATGGGGTTAAACTAGCTGGGTTGCCATACCACAGAAAAGGATCTGGGAGGTAATCACAAACTTRAACAATAGTATGAATAGTTATGAAAACAAGTAAAATATCACACTGGGAGAGATAATGTCTGCTAGTGCTTGTGGAAACTGATACAGTGATCTGGATTCTGCAATTTATGCATCTCTTTCCAAATGCTGATCATTGTCTTGGCTTGTATTATTTCTYTTGGTAGTAAAACACTATTTATGTATCCCATTTTGAGCTCTATACATCCATCCAGTGCTGTTCTTGAAAGATTTTGTACCCTTCTTGTGTTTACAATGCTATGTGAAACCTGAAATGCTAAGTGTTCTTTATTTACAAATCAAACTTGTTAAGAGCAAATACAGTATTTCAGCCATATAGTTCTGAGATATTTGTCCCAGATTATCATAGTGTTTTGTTTTTGTTTTCAGGGAGCTGGACTGCATGCTTGTGTTAATGAGTCATTAGGTCTTCCCCTTTTTATTCTTTTCAAGAATAAAATGTATTTGCAGTTTTAAAATTTTCAGTTTTAGATGGGATGCAATTTTCTTCAGCATCTGCAAATACAGTTTCACAGTACCATTATTTGATCTAACAGGAAAATGCTGAGGTGTGAAGCATATCACAGACAGTTATTTTAAGAACTAAACCTACTTTGTCTTATTTCCTCATGGCTGGCAGCCATTGCTAGAAGAGACCAAGGAAACATTCTTTAAATCTGGTATTATTCCTGGTGTTTGCRAAAAGCTGCAGATCTCTGTGGGTTTTTGGTGTCTCCCTTCTTGCAGTCATGTCTCTGACTTTTGATACCCTGAGTCACTTKGAAGCCCAATTCATCATTATCCCAGATCATTATTCCTCCATGGCTATGTAACATGAGCTTCTGCACAGCACAGTCACYGAATGTCCCATGAACTCCTCCCTAAAGAAATGGTTTTCCAAACCAGAAAAATCACAAAAACACAAAAACAATGATTTCCAGAGGGGATATGAAAGTCAGATATTATCAGAAAGGGAAAACAACGTGGTTTTATATAGAGATGTTCCTGGCATTTCCTCGGTCTTCCCTGTGTTTTCTTTTCTAAAAATGGTCACACCAAACAGCCTTAGCAGAATTGAGCTGAGTATCCCATGACATTTTCTTGGGCTATGTGTTTTACTTAACYGTGGTTTATGAGCTGGTCTGTATAATATCACTAAGATAATAATTTCCTGTAGGTTGAAGAGTGTAATGGGAGAATTCCTATAACTAATCTGGATAAAGGGATAATTAATTTGTATTGATCCAAGTGAAAAAAATTTGTAGTTGCAGTTGGAATTTTCCTGACAAATGTCCTGTGGGCATAGTCGCTTGTCTGTATAGAATCAGGGTAAAAGCCCAACTCATAAGTGCCTCACACTTTAATAAAGCCTGCTAAATGAACAATTATATTTTAGCACCTGTCATATTTACAACATGATACCTAAGGCCTCACCTTTGTTAWATACTTTCTTGTTTACATTTATCTTTAGGGTAAAGTCGCTTCMCTGAACCAAACCAGAATCATTCTGCATCACTGAATTTAAGCGCTTTAATGTGCTATAGTGGCCTTGCAATAAATTTTGTGGGTTACCTCAAATAAAACTGAGGAACAGGAGCAGCTGTCTGAGTCTGAACACAAGAAGTCCAAGTGATGAGCATCAAGAAATTGAAGAGCAGTGTCAAGGCAAAAGGGTGAAGCTCAGTTGGCACTGTTTGCAGTGAGGCACAGGGTCCTGGCAGGGGGAGCATTGACCCCTGAAGGGCTGCTTTGACCCATGCCTGGTTATCTCARTCTAAGGCTTGCAGAAGATACTGTGCTAAGTGCCCTGCTCAGGGCTCTTCTCTAACATTTGTGTTTCTGAGCTGCAGTAGTGCTGCCATCAGGCTCTATGGAGAAATGTTTGTCATCATCACAGCAGATATTGCTGTTACTTAAAAGGGTGTAATTCCTCACTTGGAAAATTGCAGTATGCTTTGATAATATATCTGGAAGARTATCTGACAGATAACACCCAAATTCAGGACTCTTGGGAAAAGTTTTACATTTCAGTGCAAAGTGTTTTCCCATAACTTTACTTCAAGAGCCCCAAAACTTGTTTCTTTAAAGAAAGAGAAATAGTTTCTTCCTAAGTCCATTTCAAATTGCACATTTTATTTTSTACTGCAGATGTCCTTCTTACCAAATGCCTATCATAATTTGATAGGTCTGTTTGTTGGGAGCCTGATTTACCACATAAAACAAATTTAAGGAGTATTGCTCCATCTGCTCCTCGAGGATCACACTGGCAGTGAGTTAGTCACAGTGAATGCTGCTGACATCAGTGGGACAGATGTTACAACAGCTTCTCTCCCAAGTGAATGAAGGATGGTCTGTTTTTCAAAATGTCCAAGATGAGACTTGCTTAGACTTCACAAGTCCACTGGACAAAACTAGGAAGAACACACACTGAAGGAACTCTATTGATAACAAGTAAAACACCTTTTTTATTTGAGCCCCTTAGGTAAAGGTAACTAAAAGAAAAACACACCAGTCTTCTTCCACAGATGTACAGCAAAAAGAGGAGCTAAAACTGAACAAAGGCTACCTTGGACTAAACAAGGGCTTTTGAGTTGTAAAATTGACACCTTTTGGAAGGAAAGCAAATACACCCAGTCATCAGTTCAGATAATAAAATATTAAACAGCAGTAATTTTTAATCTATATCTTATTAAAATTGGTTTTCAGCTGTTGCYAAGAAGTGATTAGACACTATAGAACCTTTTTCTTACTGAATACTGTGGTTTAACTTACCATTCAGGAGTAGCTCACTAGAAGTTTAATAGGTCTACAAAAGACACCAGTGCACAGATGTTAAAAATTCTGTCCTCTGTTACTTTTAGTTCAATTCTAAGATTTAGTATTAAMAGTAGTAACTCATTYTTTGGTCTAGGYAGACACAGATGATMCATGAGGAGTTCAACAATGCCCTGRCAAGTACCTTGTCTTTTTAGTAGATAATCAAAGCAACTCATTGTCTGGGGGTGGGGGCCATAGCCCATTACATGTATGCTAAATTTATATAGAAAATAATTGCATGGACAGTGAAACCAACTACTTTGTGCACTATTCAAATATCTTGGGGAATTTACCTAGCAAAATTAATCTGCCTCAGCCATGAGTTCAGACAGATTATAGTATAAAATGAATGCATATTCARGTTTTGATTTARCTTGTGGCTCTAGTAAAGTTTTGAAATTAATTTTTCTGAAATGGGATTTTAAATTTATGAATAAAAAAAGAGGTATTTCCATGAAGGAGGGGAAAGTGAAAAAAAGCTAGGCAGACGGTAGGAAATGGTGAGTCATTCCTTGTTTATAAACTGTAATGTTTGGTGTGTTTCACATTCTCTAGTCAGGTTCTTTTTGTTTTATATTTCTGACTAACTTTTGACCCTTGACAAAAAGTGTGAGCACTGAACTACTTTTAAGCACCATTTTTATTTTTAAAATTTGTTGACTAAATAAGTGATATACTGATAAATTCACAGTAGATTAACTGACTGTCAAAATTCATCCTAAGGAGTCCTGAACATGAACACACTAGGGAACCCTTCTTGATGATCATTACCAGTTGATTTGAAATAGTCTAGGCATGAGAAAACTGAAACTACAATTAGCAGAAGAGCCTTGTTTTGCATAATTTGGTCATCCTAAGAATTAAATTTATGGGGTGGGGTGAGAGAAAACTATTTGATATAAAAAATTCTATGTTTTTCCTTTGCTTGTTGCTTTTCCTCTCTGGAAATGCTGTTGCCAAATAACAGACTGAGTTTTCTTCTTAGTCTGTAAACTTTTGCTAGAAAAGATAAACTTCCTGCTAGTTTTCTGAGTACACATATACTTGGGATGTTTGGAAGAATGTCATCACAGTGAATAGACTTGGGAAGAAATGTGTGGGGTRCTGGGGGGATGGTGAGCTGGGATATGGAAGAAAAGAATGTAGGTAATATAGTAAAAGAAGAATAAAATTTCTGTGTGTCTTTTTCTCTTAGGAAGACRGTCCTGTTATTGTAAAGGCCTTAATAGAATCTAGGTAGGAAGAAAAAAAATTGGATCATTACTGTATGCATTGAGTTTTGTGAATATCATTGTAATAGAAAGATAAGAATGAACAAGATATTAATGTCTTAGAATAGTAGATTTCTGAGTCATGTACAAGAGGTTTTTTTGTCTGTGGCCATGTTAGATATCTTAGCATAGACCTGAACTAAGAATTKCATTTATCACTGTTTGTAAGACTTAAAAATGATGAATGTCAGATTTCAAGACCTCTATGGGGAAACTGTTATTTAAAAGCAATTTTTCACAATCAGGAAGCAAGGMTCTGTTAACCTACCCAATGGCAATGTGGGCAAAGAACAATTRGCTGATAGAAAAGATATTGCAACAAGCCCCAGATCGTGCTAATCCCTTAGGAAAGTGCATGGGTTTATACTTCCAGATAGTTTCTATGTCAGTCAAAGTGGATGCTGGTAATCTAATGATGAAAACTAGGAAATCTCAATAACYGTGCATAGACCGGGGTATTTTAAGCAATTTTAATGAAGTAAGTTTTAGAAAACTATGAAATACATGATCCTGGAGACCATGATGAAAGACAGAGCAAAATATTTTCAAAACCTAAAATAAAAAAAAAAAAGTTTTCAAACTCTGCCACCTACACAGATTTTAATGTGAATTACAAAGAAAAAACTGTGTAGTGAAGAGGTAGCTAATGATAGATTCTTGCCTCTTTGTTCCAGACATTCAGATGACAACTGCTGTATATAGAGAAAATTGATGCAGTGTATCATATATCTTCTAATTCCTTTTAGAATAGCTTYTGTCCTATTAAGTGCTCATATATTTTCTATGAGCAGAAATTCTTTTAGACATGATTTTGACATTGTCCAATAGCCGTGCTTAGCATATGGCACAGTTAGTCATGTTCCTCTTTCTGAACAATTTTGGATTTMTAAACTTTTTTTCAATCTTTAAGTATTGTAGTAAACAGTTACTCTGGTATATATTTTAATTGTTACCTTTAAACTCTTTAGCAGTTATCTTTTGCTTGGTTGTATGCAGCCCATCTGTACTAAATTCAGGGGATTTTGTTACCCTTTTCCAGCCTAAAGTGCTTAGGCAGTGATTGCTCAATTGCCAGTGTATAGTTGCCATTAAATGTATGCATTTAAAAAGCACATGGCACATCAATTACAGTGTTTTCTAATGCAGACTGAAATTCCATCAGCTGTGGCCAATAATAATTTTACACTGGCTCGAAACCAAAGAATGCCATGTTTTGACTTGTGTATCTCAGTGCTAGTTTAGCATCATATATCCCAAAGGAATTTCTTTCTTCTCATTTCCCCTCCCTTGCTTTCTTCTCATCCCTCTCTTTCCCTTGACTGAAGATGCAGAGTATAAAATCCTAATAGGTAGGATCCAATAAAATACAGCTGTGATACAGGTCAAATTCTTCAGAAGATTTTTATTAATCAGGAAAATTAATGTTCCCATAAGCTTTTTTTTGTTTTGGTATTTCTACTTATTTGCTTGAGCTTTAGTAGGGCTTTTATGATGTAGTAAAATATAAAAACACAAGTAAAACATTGGGAAGCTTCTTAAGCCAAGTTCCTGTGTTCCAGTCTGAGCAGGAAAGTCTTAGCAGGGAAATTAATCTCCTGCATGACGGYGTTGACGTAAGTCTCTGCTCAGTTTGTGTGTGCATGTAAACAGGGAAAGTAAGAGAGAATAAAGCTATTTTATTTTAGAATTTCATTTACAACTTGTTTTACTTAGGAAAGGTAAAAAGGGAAAGGAGAAGTTAAAGGCCTGCACAACTCATTTCACAGAGCTTTGGCACATACTACAATAGATCCAGTGACATTTGCAAACTCTTCTATCTGCATTCTGAATGAGTCACAATTCTCTTTGGTTCTGTCTGGTTTCTCAAGCTTGGAGAAGTCATTAGGTGAAGTTTTAGAGTGGGTTTTGCTGACGTCAACATGAGGAAACCAATTGAGACTGTCCTACACTGCTCAGAGTGCAGTAAGCCTGATGCAAACCTAGTATAACAATTGGGTGAAAAACCTCTCAGCCTGATCCTTGATAGCATGGATTATGCCAAGGAGTATGAAGACTGTGGGTAACTATAAGTCAGCTCTTAAACCATTACACAGGCACAGTTCTAGTAGGTAATACTATATATCAAGCATGACATGCTTGTGATGAAATTACCTTTTGCATGGCAGGCAATCACAGCATCTCCTTTAGCATGTAGCCCGTTTCTGGGAYGTCAGACACCTGGACAATTTTATTAGCTTGTTATAGATAGATTTGGAGATCCTGCATGGAGATTGGAAGCTGSTAAAAGGCATGCTGAGAGGCTTATCCCTCTCATTATAATGGAAGAGAAGGCTCTGGAAGCTATTCTGTCTTGTAAAGAGCCTTGGGAGACCTYCTTGCTGACGTGACACTGATGGTATAGATAGATTTTGCACAATCCTTTCTGGATTCTTATGCACCAAGTTTGAATCTTTAGTGTTTACACAGCCTTTATKGAGTGAATTATTCCAGGAAGCTTAGAAATACTTGAATAAAAATTTTGTTAGGGATTGGTTGGAAAAGATTTGTTGACTTGCTACTATAAAATGGTTTTCTCTTCATGCTCCACTTAGTAATTTAATTACATGTCAAGTTTTCCTAAATAGCAAACTGGTGCAAGGTATTGTACTAATAAGTAAGATAGCATTCTTTTCATAAGTTCTGATTTAGATTTCTATGTTTCAAACCTGTAAGAAGAGAAGCATGTTGAAATATGCTRTCTTGCTTTGAACGACTTCATTAGTGCAGAAAATGGATGCACAAAGCTCAGCTCTCTCCACTTGTTCTCTAGTTGCTTGTGAACAGTATGGGAAAACCCTGGACCCTATACTTATGCAAAACAGAAATGGTGTTTAATAGATTAAAGCTTTAATTGTCACTCTTTGTTGCCAGAATTAAGGACCAATGTTCAAAATTTGAATAAAGTGGCAAACAGGTGAGATTGAAAAGCCCAAATGCTGCAGCTGACTGATAGATGGTTTTATGCACACTACAATCCTAAACTAACTAGCAGGTTCAGTTAGAAGCTGATAATAGCAATTGGTTACAAAAAAAAATTCAGAACTATGAGGTTGGATGTTGTATTTAGAGATTATTTAATCTATATTCTCATCCAAGGCAAGGCTAATAATTTCTGACACATGCTTATATAGCCTTTTAAAAATTTATGCTTAGAAAGCTACTYGTGTTTCCAAGAACAGAATCCCTTAGCAAAATGTCCTTATTACTTTCCTTTAAAAATATTTTTTCACTATTGAATCTTTATTACCACAACTTACAACCCCATGAGCTATTTTGTTATTTCTTGACCACAGTGGTAAGGAAAATAGTCTGTTTCCATAAATGGCACAGCTATATTTATTTTCTGGAATATTTTTAATTAGGTTTTCTTTTCCTTTTCCTTAGGCTATGTTGTGTGAATTTCTGTCTTTACTCATGAGATGTTTTCTAAATTTCTGTTTTGTTAAGGTTTAGTCCCATATGTATCTGCTGAATTGTGCCACCTCAAAGCAAGAAACAATGCTTCAGGTGAGCCTTAGGAACACAGAGAGTGGGAGATTGCTCTTCTGGACAGTCCTTTTTATCTCTTCTTCCTTTTTATATCTCCCAGAATCATGCTTGTTTTTGCCTAAGGCTGTGATTGTTTAGTGTATGATTCACTGCTGCTTCCCATGCATTTTCTGAAGAAATGGCCCCTTGTCCTGCAGATTATTCCCATGTGTATGTAGGGCTTGGTATTTTTTATATCCTCTTCTTTTTTTTTTTTACTGAACATTTCTGCGTTTTGCCAAGGACATTCAGAAAAGATTACTGGCTTAACATCGTTTTGGAGTATCTCCTTTCTCCATCCAAATCATTGAGGAAAATATTGAATAGTGCTGGCCTTGAGACAGCAAGCTGCTTAGATAAATTATCTTTCTACTTTGACAGAATTATTAYTCTTACGATACAGTTTGCCAGTTATTTTTCTGACTGATATAACAGCGTTTTTATAAAGATAATTTCTTTTTGGTTGATCACACCTTCACGATTTCTTTGTCTCCCCTTTCAGTTGATTCTCCCATCTATGTGTCTTTCTACAGAAGCAGAAGAGGTCTGAACCCCAACCAAAAATTCTTACACATATCTTATAGCCAGAAGATATTTTAGCTACAAAGTAGAAAGCATCAAGTGTCTGACACATACAGATTGCTGGTTCTTAATTTTATCATCTTAATTGCCCACAGCTTTGAAATCAAAGTAGGAGAAATAATTGCATTTCTAGACTTCTGGCAAAGAGCTACAGATCAATAAGAAATATGTGGCATTAAAACAAGCAGAATAGAATATTTTGGGTTCTACCTCATATGTAGTCTTTTGCCCCRAGACACAGTATTAAATATCAAATTACTTAACTATTGCTGTAGTTCAACTATATTGAAGTTTGAAAAAATCAGGTTCTGTGAGTGGTAAGGTATTACAAGGTTTTGGTCCAAATAGCCTTTGTTCACATTAACATATGCATGGGACATGAAATACRATAACTTGCATCATGTGAAAGCTGTGGTCATTGGTTGTGATGGGCAAACAATAACAGCAATAATTGGAAAATAAATTGAGAAAAATAATTTAGATGTCTTCTACTTGAGTTTCATCCGGTGTTGGAAAATTAAATAAGGTATCTCTAGAGCATCATTTAAATAGATTTTTAACATTCTAATTAATCCTAAAAAGATTAGCTCAAAGTAAAAAAAATATGATGAAGCTTGTCTAAAGAGGACTTTTTAAAATTACAATAATGCTTTCAAGGAAAAGCTCATTATAATTACACTCCCTCATTATGATTAAAGTGCACCTTTTCAGTAYATTCTGTGTAACAGGTCTGGTACAGGCTACAATTTGGAGTACATGCAGCCTACAGATTGGAGTACATTGCTCCAATATGCTCCAATTCTGCAATCTGCCAAGAGTGGTGAAATTTATGCGTGTTATTTTTCCAGTGGGACTCGGGCTTCAGGCCTGAGTCTAGTTAATCTACCAMATGTTTTTGTAATGCCCTATGTCAAAGGGCTTGTGTGAATACTTATTTAACATGTAGRCATCATTTCTGAATATTATGAAGAAGTCAGTGGGTATTTGCTGTGTTGAATGAAAAAAATGGTCAAAAATGACTCTCTGCAAGATGAAAACCAATGCAATTAAAGTGAAGTYCTGTTACCATTTCCTATTAATAGTACTTTTTTTTTCCAAGCTGTGCTTAAATGGAAGTACCATGAACAAAAATGTAGATTGGAGTTGGCCCAGAAAAATTGACTTTTAAGATGTTTGCTACCTTCAGAACCAATAAATCTGCTAGACTGAAGGTTTGGGAGTTCAGTGGAAACCTATTTGGTATAGCTTTCATTGAGAATTTGGAGAATTTTTTCTTTTATGTAGCTTTCTGGGTTTTTACCGTAAACTACAGAAAATCCCTCTAAATAAAAAGTAYGGCAGTATAGGCACATCATGCGAAACAGAAAGAAAAGGGAGGTTTGTTTGTGATTTTTAGCTTTGTGTGTTATCAGTGAGTGAGCAGACTTCAAAAAGCAGCAAATTATTTTGAAATGCTGAAACCCAGAGCAAGAAAACTRTATGAAGGAAATAGTAAATCTTGGCAGACAAGAAAGAATGAGATGATGATGTCCTTTAAAAATGAGACAACACWCTAAATGCTGCATATTGYTSAATAAAGATCTTCAGATCCTTCAAGATCTTGCAATCTGACACAGGTAATTGTTTTCCTGGTGAAGATGTATTTCTCTCTCCTTCTCAGAGGAATATAAATAGTGGGGGAGGTGCAACTGAACAAAATAACTGATGATGACAGTCTGATAATTTTTTGTTTAGATGCTCCATGACTGTGTGAAAAAAACAAAAAAAAAAGGTTTATACATGTGGGGATCACTTACTGGGTCCTTTCATGCWAACCAAACTTGACACCATCACTCTGTTGTAAAAGCAATATATTTTACCTCTAGGAAGAGRCTTTACTTGTTTCAATAAAATCCACCTAACTCCTAGGTTTTCCTTTGTGAAAATACATATTAATAGAATATATGTTATCTCTCTGTTATATAGAGTTATTTCATGAAAATATTATTAATGGCATCATAATTTGTGCATAGGTTAATGGGAACTTTCATAGTGATATACAGCCTAAGGTGCATCTWACTTCATTATCTTGCCTCAAACTTTGATAATGCCAGTGTTATACACTTAACTGTGTAAATCTGCCCCCCTTCTCCTCTCTCCMCAACCACTAATGCAATTGCAGAAGAATCCCAACCATCGTGATSCTCCTTGCCCGATGTCAGGAGCTCYGCCTTGAACRCAGAGTGTTTTGCAAGAATCAAGCCACAAGGGAGCTGCAGTGCTGGGATGTAGGGAAGAACCTGTGGCAGGACCTTCCCTCCCTTGGCAAGAAGGGGGCACATTGTTCCAGGGTGTGCAACTGCACGYGTGGTGCCACCCTGCTGCTGCTTTGCCTCTCCTCTGCTCTGGCAGGGTTCCATGTTTTCCATCAAGACCTGTGGCAACACAGGTTTGTTACGAGCCCTCTGACGCGCGTGGGGAATTGTGTCTCACCTGAAGCCCTCATGACTTCAGTTCAGTGAGAACCACGGTCAGCCACTGCTGCTTTATGGCTTTGTTTACAGCCTGTGTTCGCTGCGGTTGAATTCTTCCTGATTTATGTCAGCGTGATGTCAGAGCAAGATTTTCAGCTTGGATCTATGCTGAAATCTTATCTTGCAAACAGTAACAGTTTGCTACTGACACTGTCTGAACTTGGTCATATTTGTTTTCCTCACTGATGTAGCTTTGGTTTGTTTCATGTAGTTGTGGTCCTACCAGCTGCAAACACCATATTCTGCTTTAGCCAATTCTAGGTCATTAGGTTATGTATGCTAAAAATTATGAGCAGTGCTTTAATTTGCATAGTTATATCCACGCATCATCCAGAGTGAATAAAAGCCAGATTGTAAAATAATTACAATCTCTTGAAGTAGAGCCAGCCCTAMAGACCAGATCCATCCGTCTTCATTAATTTGTATACAGTTTTTTTTACCAGAACAAATTTGCTGAAGGTACTCGCATGGGAATGCTGAAACAGCTGCACAACTTTTATTTTGAAGAAAAAAAAGTTGAGCCTCGGAACAGTGTGTTTTAGAGAGAGAGAGAGAGAGAGAGTGACTCTGCATTTAAGACTTTGACCAGTATGTGTAAGAAGTGCTCTCATGGCTGGGATAATCTAACAGATTTTTACCTGGGTAGCACTTGGCAGAGCTCCCCCCTTTTCTTGCACAGTTGAAAGGGATCCAGTGCARTTCTGTGCTTCGATCAACTTGACTCCAGTTGTGCTCAGCCTGCCCGCTTTGGTAGCGCACGGCCGTGCCTGGCTTATGTGGCCTCTATGGCCCTTTTCTGCTCCACTGTCAGAAAGAGGGAGGGAGGCTTCCCCCAGCACCAAAATACCATTCTGTGTGCTCTCTGCAGCACAGTAGCTAAGAACAAGTTTCCTGATTACTCCCTGGGTTTTTTGGGAGTTATTTGCTGGAAGAAGTCTTTTTCCCCACTTTAAATGGATGATTGTGTTACAATCAAGAAGAAGCATCTCCAAAGACCAATCTTTAGGTAAGTGATGCTGTTATTACTTTGAACTGAAAATGTTACAAACATTACTCTCTAGTACTATTTGTTAATTTAAAGTTTGTATGCAAGCACACAAAAAATTGTTGAAGATAAAGGGTTTAATATTGCATAGCCTAGTAACATATTAGGTGATTTCAGTTCTCAGAATATATTTTTTTTCTGCTTAAACTGAGACTTTAGAAAAGTTATTTTTCTTCTCCTCTGTGTCCTCTGCATTCTCTAAAGTTTTGTGTGGGATTGTCTTTATTATGAAAGAGAGGCAGAGTAGCTTTTRAAAACTTTCTTGCGTGTGCTCTGTTTTCCTACAGCTCTGAAGCCCCTCAGTGTATTGTGGAATTATAAAACTTTARAAGTGGAACATGGTTCTTGGCTGGTTTAGCTGGTTTTGTCTGGATGGCAGAATTTTAGTACTTGAAATTATACACCTTTCAGAGTAAAGTAGCCTGCTTGCTGGGATGTGCAGACAAGTGCTTAAAGTCTAAATGATCTGTAAGACACTTCTGATAGTAAGGATTCATGTGTAAAGAGTAAGAAGTTGGAATTTTAGGGAGGTGATTCTTCAAAGCATCCTCTATATATTAATTTGATCTCTGGAACATCTTTCTGATTATTTTATATTTTAAAGTCAATTGTAGAATTCCTTTACAGGTCAGGATTGTATCTAGTTTACTCATGCTTTCTACTACAGGGGACTCCTTTCTTTCTTTTGTCAAGGCCCAGCTTCAGGCCAAATGGCCTTGAGTGGGAAATAATATTTCCTCAAAATGTTATGAATAAGGATGCAGTTGCTGGAAGATGAAATAAATAATTTTTTTTGATGGCTGGTGACAACTTTAACAAAAACCCAACTCTTACTGGGTGATGTCAGTTGGATATTGTAACCACAGTGTTGATATGACAAATAAATAGAAGATTATAGATTGTCCCAGAGCAAATACAGGATTGTTATTTATTGGATCACCACTACCACTACTGATATCATATATGATGGCAGTGCAGTAACAGTTGGCATTGCAGCTCCAGAGTAAGTTCAAACAGTTCTGTCCTACTAACCTTAGATGCGGAGAAATCTTTCAGTTGCAGGGCAGAAGGAGAATCTGGACAGTAAAAGGTTACTATGGAAGTGAAATGACTTAACTGTTAACCTTAAATTTGAATCTTCTGTGTGTGTTTTCTGTGCAATTTATATTGTAAATTAAATTAAATATTTTGCCCTTCAATAAAGAGGAGCTGAAAAGTTCTTTCRCAGAAAGCTTTTGGCTGACAGTTAAGAGATGTTTGATATTTTCCTCAAGTGCTATCTTTTTATTTAATATTTTAATTGAATGTATTTGTTTAAACATCAGTAACTATTTCCAAGGATCTGTGGTAATTATTCTATAAGTTGTAATTAAAAAAAAATCAAAATACACATTCTTCACAGTTGTTTGGGGCCATTAGAATGGTGGGTGAATAAATGCACATTTTCTGACATGTGGTAATGTGCTATAGAAATCTTCTGTAACTGGTGTAGCACTGGACAGTTTGCAACAGCTTTCTTAATGGATGTTTCCCTAAATTGTCTTGTGGGAGTGAACTTAAGTCAATGAAATACAAGACGTTTCAACGTTTCTTACCAAAATCCATTCCTTCAAATCAGTTCTAAATACAGAACGGCAACTAAATACTGTTGGCATGCTTAATCCAGAGTGAGAAAACCCCTAATATGGAAAGCCCCCAAAGAGTCCATGGCTCTGCAGTGACTCTTCTGGCAAAAGATCTCTGTACTACTACAGTAAATGCTTAAGAAATGTTTCCAAGGTCGAGACCAGCATAATATTTTAGGCAGCTCGAACAGAAAGACAATCTCCGTATGTTAYAAAGATTGTATCRTGTACAGTAAATACAGATGCTATCCTATATTAAAGAGCTGTTTTTTTTTAAAATGTGTTTTCATTTTCCTTATGACTTTGGAAAATATTTTTCTGGTGAAAAAGTGTTCTCATGCAAGAATTGTGAAGATTCAGCCTCAGTCCTTTGAATACTGTGACTTTTTTTGGTCCATGTAGGTGAAATGGTTTTACTGGGTACAAATCTTGCATTAAGGTAACCGAGTCAGTAGACTATTCAATTTTTTCCTTGAAAAGAAGAGAAAAAAAATTTGATATATGTTTACCAATGTTTTGATGGCAGCCAGCACTAATTATAGTTACTTTTAAAAAGTACATCTTTCTTGGGAGTTATGTTAGAACTCAGTGAGTACCTGTAAGTATCTTCCTACTTAGCAAAGTTGCATTTACAGTGGATCTGTACTTTTACTTGTTGCTTTTCTAGTAATGTAAAAAGTATTTATTATAAATAATCACTTCAATATTACTTGTACTCTACATAAGAGTGGGATAGGTATTATGTGTGAAGATGGGAAACTCAATGACAAGAAGATATTTCTGATTTACTTACAAATTTTTGCAAGTTCTGAATTAATGAAGAAATAAAAATATAAAAATAGTGGGAACTAAATGTAATGTTTGGTACTTGCCGCCCAGCAGTGCTTGGAAGTAACTAAATTAATTCAGAAATATAACTGTGTAAAAAACACACCCAAGCTTACAAAYCACATTGAACTGATTGCTAAAGTGCTAAAGCACATCAATTAGGATAAAATCTTTTAATTGCATCAGAAATGACTGCCAAATACTTAGAGATTGCTGCATTCATTAATATCAAAGGAAGAATCTGCTGCATGCAAAGAKATATTTCATCAGAACATGTAGCTTGGATATTCACTGGCTGTTTTAATGCTAACATAAATTACTGAGGACATTCCATWTTTTTATTAAGAAAGAATCTTGAGCATATTTGCTGTGACTGGATATGGTGAAATTAATTCAAACAATAAACATATCAGCTTTCTCAAAGAAAGCAATAGGAGCCTCACAGCTCCTACACTTAAAATTGGACTGAATAAAGCCATATGAAATATGCTTYAGGGGACTAATCCTTCTCTGTCAACTGCATAGATTAGATGACATAAGAGGTGTTCTAGTGCTCAAATTTCTATGAATTCTCTTAAAATATGAATCTATGTGGTCATTAATCAAAACTTATACTGAAGCTAACATTTTTGTGCACTCTGTTTCAGTCTTTGGGGAATGGGTTGGGTTGTATGACTTTGGACTTCCCRGTCTCATCTGTAAATGGAAGAAAAAGGATCAGAGTGTCACAAGACAAGTTRTTCTTTGGGTGTCTTTGCCTTGGTAGGGTCCACAAAAGCCTAGAAATAGTTAAAGAAACCCATGGACTTTAAGATTTCCAGATCAATGACAGCTGGATAATAACAAAAAATTTGTCCTTGCTGTGTAATGTCTTTAAGCCTCTTAGTGTGTTTAAGAGGTGTCTTAGCTTCAAAATTTTGTTCTGCACATTTTCTCCTTTGTGCTGCATGTTTTCKGTGGTTTCATGCGATATTGGAGCAAGAGGAATGTGAAAAAAGGGGCTCAGGGTGCTGAAAGCCAGAGAAAGAATAAGGGTGAAACCCCCCCAGTTTGCCTGCTCCTCAGGGAGCTCTGGTGTCACCTTCTCCGTGGTGTCTGCACACGAGAAGAGCTCCTCATGCTGTTGCTGTTATTCCAGTACCTTCCTTCATTTACATTTATGAAAGCTGTATTAACTGTAATTAATTGGATCGGATCTCTTTGCAACTTAGCATTACCCTTTACTGAGAAATGCCCCATTCCAATCCTTTGGTCACCAGTCCCTCAGAAGATGTGTAGCTGATTCATAATTTAATTTTACACTAAGATTGCTTCTAAATACTAAATGCTGTTGCCTACTGTAATTAACTGGYAGAAACTATTCCAGCACTATTTCTACACCATCCTAGAGCACATAGGTGATTATATGCTGTACAGAATATTGCTTACAGACACCCGATTTCCCAGATGTTTACACTGCTGTTTATGTATTTGTGAAGTAAGAACAATTCATAGCAATAATTATTAGTTTTAATTATTGAGTAAATAATATTAAAATATTCTGCAACTTCTAGACAGTTGAAGTTTTTGCCAGTGATGCTTTTCTTCTTGAAAAAATATACTACCATGTGATTTCTAGCAAAAAATAACTATCAGTGTAATACCCTTATTGCGCTTCTGTTTCTTTCCTTTTTAAAAATTCTTTTCCTCTCCTGAATGCTTGAAATATTCAGGAGTTTTACCAAGTACAAGAGATACATCTTTATACTGTGATAACAGATTTTTTTTCCTTAGTTATGGGTTTTATCTTATTCTCTTTATGCTCTAGAGTCAATGCAGTACGTGCTGAACAGGCATATTTRTGTTTGGCATGGGTATAGCTGCTGTTGGCACCTTTTCAATTTGTGTCTGTAGAAAGGTACCTAATCAGAATAACAGATGAAGAACTAACTTAGTAAACAAGTACCTGTGGGCAGCATAGAAACTTGTAGACTTAGAAATTAATTTAAAAAGTGTATTTTCTCCCTTTGTTTTTAGCAGCCTTCAAATGGCTCCAAATAATTATTATCTTTATAGTGTGTGTAGGGCATAAACATATATAGGGAACTTTGAGAGGTTCATGTCAAATTTTGCACTGCAATTACAGTGCATATACCTCATATGTAATTTGTCCTGGTGATAGCTTAATTGCAAATTAATGTAGCATATTAAATTAATGAATGACAGTTTATTGCTGTTGTGTAGGAGGAAGGTGGGCAGGGAAGAGAAGATGCAGTTGTCCTTTACTTCATGCTCTAAGGAAAGGCTGAAWTATAAAAACACAATGCCACAAGAAGACCCTGAAATCACAGTCTGTTTGTTGCCCTAAACTTTGCTGCAGCTTTGCAAACAGGCACATAGTCCATAGCCATGCCATCCTCCTAGTGATGGTGTATTTTCTGCCTATGTGCTCCCTTCTCTTTCTTCCTGTGTACCTCTAATGGCTACACTGATGGGTAAATGCCCCAAAATACTGCATAGTTGTGTCGATTTAAACTGTCCATATTTTTTTAAATGTCAGTACCTTTGTACTTGGTGAGCTTTGTAAYATTTCTTGTTTTTTWAAATGTCTGATTCAAGGTACTTWAWKGGATCTGAAAAA